>JAJPUD010005829.1:136045-146958 GCA_023553655.1 Myrmecobius fasciatus
CTTCTTCTAGCTCTCTTTTGAGATTCTTAATGCAATCATCCAGGTAAGCCTTCTGAAAGGGAGACCAACTTAAGTCTGCCTTTCTGGCTTCATCTGGGATTGTTTTCATAATGTCAGGATCTGGGGACTGTTCTATTTTTTTCTCCGTAAAAGCTTTCTATGGTGAGAGCTCTCTTCTGCTTCTTGCTCATGATTTAAAGTTGGGATATTGGTCAAAAGCAGAGAAAACTGCAATGATTTGTATTTGCCCTGGGGCAGTTTGCTGAGTTGACTTCCGGTCTGAGGCTGGTCGGGCTAGATTCTCACTAGGACCACGTTTTCAGCTGCTCTCGATCCACCCTTTTCCAAAGGCAGATCTGCCAAAGCACCTGCCCGCAAGCAGAGCAAAGTGGCCCAGGCGTCTCCCAGGGGCTTCCTGGGTGCCCAAAATCCGGCCCTCTATCGCAGCCCTGACTTCCGCCCCGGCTGGAGTCTGATCACTACCAGTGGCCGATTTCCCCTGAGGCTAACCTTCTCCGGAGTTCTTTCAAGGTAGATCTTTGATAGAAGTGCGTTGTAGTCCAAATGCTTGGCGGTGCTCTCACTTAGAAACCAGTTGGAAGGCTTACTTTGTCTGGGTTTGAGGGAATGTCCCAGGAGTTCACAGAGAAAGCTGTCCGCAATTCGCCATCTTGGCTCCGCCCCTTTAGCTAATTGTTTCTTATAGAACAATAATATTCCATAACATTCATATATTGCATAGAGAATGCAATATACTTACTAAAATGATACAAATCATTTCTGGTCCAAATCAACAGCATTTGTACCAAGACATTCTACTAATTGTACATACAATGAAAAAATGAGAAACATACTCTGCTTTCAAGAAGCTTATATTTTACTTGGAAGATAATGTATAAGTAAATAAGCCAAACATGATTACTTGAGAAAGGAGAAGGTTTGATACCAAGGAGACAAGGTCAATGAGAGACAAAGGGTAATTAACCCCATTATAGCTCTCAAGCTACTAAATAGAATATTTGATTTCAAAAAACCAAATCAAGATTTGCTCGGGAGCAATTTTTGCATGTAATGTTAATATAAGTGGTTTTTGCTATTTTCAAAGTGATTTAAATAAGAGATGATTTATATTAGCTAGTGATGTTATGAAGGAGTACACATCAAAATGAACACTTTCCTGATAAATGTAGATTTTTTAGGGTTATGCATTTTAAACATATTTTCCAACCTTCTAGCTTAATTTAAATAACCCCAACATAAGTACTTATGCAAACTTCCAACATGCTCAAGATTGTTATCCTTATACTTTTCTCAGATTAGCAGCATTGCTGTTTATATTCCAGGTAAATATTCTCATCATGAACTCCAAAGAATATGCTGCCAACCTAGAGTTTTTCTTGAATGAATGCCAGGTGTTAAATGTTGAGGAGGTGTTAATACTTTACCTCCTGCTGTGACCTTGATTTTTAAACTTATTAAACAGTGACCTAGGATGCTAATTTTCTCTACCAAAGTAGAATTGAAAAACTACATCAAAATAATATATCAAAAAAGAGAACAAAGGATGTTTAAATTTATATTCCAGGGTATAGGATGGCAAGGAAATGATCTGGGGTTCATTCACTGTTTATCACTGGTAACTTTATCATGTTCTTGGCACAATTTCTGGCACACGGTAAACAATAAAAAACATTCTCATTGATTTCTCAAGAACATACAGTGGTTTCTTATTATTAAATATGACTTAGGGCCCTAACTCAAGCATTTCCTTACTTGTTTAAACTTCTCTCTTACTATTACCCACTGCACATCACTTTTTTCAAAGAGCTTGGTATTCATCATTCTTTATTACAGCTTTGCTTACTCAGATGCTCTGTCTGCAATACCCTCCACCCCTTCTCTTTGTAATTCAAACTCTTTTGTTCCTAGTTCCTCCTAGTTCCAAGTCATCAGTTAATTTGATGAGCACATCAGTTTGACCCTTAGCCTTGACCATGTTAATAAATTGAACAGTCTAAGACCCAGGATAAATCCCCAGGATCCTTCCACAGAGGATTTTCCTGATCTATACATATCTAGGAGGAAAAATGAATTCAAAGTAGTTTCTTATGATTTATTGTTATTGAATCCATATGGGGTCCTGATGCCCATTGCTTAATTTCCTAAATGATTGAAAATTATCTTTTTAGCAATATGCCTTCTAGAACAGGGATTTCTAAGTTGTGGTTCCCCCATAAGAGTATCTTTTCAAAAGAATATGATGAATATTTGATAAATAACTATATTATCATATTGATTTTTTTTAAAAAAAATAATAGTTTATAAAAACATTTAGTAATTTTTTAGTAATAAAACATCATCTTCCAAACTTTTCTTTATGAAAAAATAAACTTTTAATTTTATTATTTATTTGCATGAACATGGTAAATGCTAAAATTTATTTCTTTTCAAATTTCCACTTGAATAAGGTCAAAGGTAGATTTTACAGAGCATTTTGATAACACTTATTTTAGAAGTTCTCCAAAAATCAAGTTTATTAGCATATTCATTGAAGAATCTACCTTCTTGTCCTTTGTGAACATTATAAAAATGAATACCTTTGCAAACTTTAAGAAATTTTATCAATTATATAGAGAATTGTCTCACATTTATAAGAATTCAAGCCATTCTCCAATTGATAAATGGTCAAAGGATATGAACAGACAATTTTCAGATGATGAAATTAAAACTATTTGTAATCATATGAAAAGGTGCTCCAAATCACTATTGATCAGAGAAATGCAAATTAAGACAACTCTGAGTTACCACTACACACCTGTCAGATTGGCTAAAATGACAGGAAAAGATAAGGATGAATGTTGGAGGGGATGTGGGAAGACTGGGACACTGACGCATTGTTGGTGGAGCTGTGAACGGATCCAACCATTCTGGAGAGCAATTTGGAGCTATGCTCAAAAAGTTATCAAACTATGCATACCTTTGACCCAGCAGTGTTTCTATTGGGCTTATATCCCAAAGAAATCATAAAAGAAGGAAAGGGCCCCACATGTGCAAGAATGTTTGTGGCAGCTCTTTTGGTAGTGTCTAGAAAATGGAAACTGAATGGATGCCCATCAATTGGAGAGTGGCTGAATAAATTATGGTATATGAATGTTATGGAATATTATTGCTCTGTAAGAAATGACCAGCAGGACGATTTCAGAGAAGCCTGGAGAGACTTGCATGAACTGATGCTGAGTGAGATGAGCAGAACCAGGAGATCGTTGTACACGGCAACAACAGTACTATATGAGGATCAGTTCTAAGGGACATGACTCTCTTCAACAATGAAATGCTTCAAACCAGTTCCAATTGTTCAGTGAAGAAGGCCATATACACCCAGAGAGAGGGATGTGAAATGTGGACCACAACATAACATTTTCATGTTCTCTATTGATGTTTGCTTGCATTGTATTTCCTTTATCGGATTATTCTTTCTTATAGATATGATTTCTCCTGAACAAAAAATGATGTGTGGCAATGACTATACATATATGCGATTTAAGTATTCTAACATAATTATCATGTAGTGGATATCCTGCTATCTAGGGGAAGGGTTGGGAGTAGGGGGGAAAAATTTGTAACAGAAAGCTTTGTAAAGGTTAATGTTTAGGAATTACCCATACATATGTTTTGCAAATAAAAAGTATTAATAAAAAATAAATAAATAAAAATCCCTTTGGTACTTAAAAAAAAAAAAGAAATTTTATCGATGCATCATTCCAGTGATACAAAATATACGCAAATGCAGTGGTCAGGTATGATTCTAGAGAATTAGTGTTGAAGCATGCTCCAGTGGTGATGTACTAGATATGCAAGATATGAAATATGTTTTCAAAGTTGCTCAATATGGGAATTTGTTTTACTTAACTATGTACCTTTGTTACAGTGAGTTTTTTTCCAGGTAAAAGGGCAGAGGAGGAAAGGGTAAAGGAGAGAAAATAAATGCTTACCAATTTAAAAAATTAATTTACAAAAGAAAAAAATGGACCTCCTCCACTTTAATTCCAATCATGTAACATTTCTTCTGTTCTTCAGTTTTTCAAATATCACCAAAAGCTAAATAATAATAGCAATTTCCAATTATTTCTATATTCTTGAATGTGGTGAACTAGGCTTTGTAACTTAAACATATAGAGGAATTAAATAGTCACTTTTCATGTCTTAGTTTATTTTGCTTTTCATCAACTGTTAATCATTTTTGTTTTATATATCTCAGTTACAGGAATATTCTCATTAGTCAGGAAAACAAAAGTAAAGTTAAGTGCTAAACAGTTTGACTTTCTCTCCATTGTTCTATGTACTTTATATAGAGTTCCTGTCTCTTCTTTGATCTTTTTTGACAAGTTCTTAATCATTCCTCTTTTTTTTTTCTTGGTGTATGTTATGGACCAGTTTGTTAATCTTATAGATTCTATGGACATCTTGTCAGGAGAATATTTTCAAACACATAAAATAAAATACAAATGCAAAGGAAACCAATGTATATTAAAATTCAGTATTACAATGTAAAACAAATACAATTTCATGTCCCCCAAGATTACAAATCCCTGCTCTCATAATAGAAAAAAATATTTAAAGACCATTTTAGTTAACAAGAATTAAGCATTAGCCACTGTCTCCTTCTGGTTTTAACAGGATAATATCACTTCTAAAAAGGTTATCCTCAATTACACATCTTATTTTCATTTTTATGCACATATTTAAATTTTTTTTTTTGATCATTGCTCACCTAGATTGATGTATTTTTATAGTTAACTCTCATAAAAGGTGCTCTCAACACCTTAGTACAAGTTCAGTGTGGGGGATGAATTGAGATACTCACAAATCATTCAACAGCCAACATGAGAAGTTTTATTTTGCCCTAACCTCACTTTCATATGAAAACTTAATTGGCTATCAGAACAGGACATAGTGACTCTTGTGATCTTCATAAATTCTCCATTTCAGATGGGCCCTTCATCCATGTAGTTGGGAATTATATGCCCTAAGTTGACAAGACTATAGGAAGAAAAAGACCAAGCAAGTTTCAGTGACAGCTTTTGTTACATTTTAGAGAAAACTAATCCCTATTATGGGGAAATGGTGAATGTTGGTCCTATCACAGCTTCTTTTGTTTTTCTTTCCAAAGCTTCTTATCCCATGGTCATCACTAGGCTTTTGTGCCATGAGCACATCTTCCCTCTGAATTTTTGGGAATCTACTCTCCTAAAATATAAAGTACATATAAGATTTCACAATTTTCTCCCCTTAACCTGTTATAAACTGTTACATGAAATAATCACTTTATTCCCTACCAAGAAAAAAATCTGTCATTTGTTCCACAACAATTTCCTCCTTATTGGTCAAATTTGGGTCCAAAATAATAGTTCCTTCGGTTACCTCCTCCAACTGTTAAAAAATGAAATTCTCTTCAGGACAAGTTAAGAATTTATTACCTCCTTTTTGGAAAGGGGAAACTCTAGCAGATTTTTGGATGCTGGAAAAAAAGACTCATATTCTCTTTATCATACTTTCATGCCAGCTTTGTTACTTGTTTACTGAACCCATCATCCATAGTATAATTCTCTATTTCAAGATCACTTCAGTTTGTCTTTCCACTGATCATTACCTCAATTTTTTCCCTTCTCTCACTTCATGGATTTCCTCACAAGAATGTATTTTAGAAATATTACAAGTTTCTCTACTATTCCTTTTTCATACTTTATTCATTTGAAATATCCCTTTGATATTCATATTCTACCTGTGAGTCCCACTTAACAAATTTTGTGTATAATAAGATACAAAGAAATATAGAATTACATAGAGATTGAAAGTAATGGATAAAACTGTAGTATTGACAGGCCTAGTGGACAAAGTACTGGTATTCTAGTTTGAAATCTAGCTTGATTTGCTAATTAATTTATGAATTATCAAATGGGAACATATGTACCTAGTTATTCAGGTAGTCTCTGGGAATTTTTTTTTTTTTTTTTGCTGAGGCAATTGAGGTTAAGGGACTTGCCCAGAGACACACAGCTAGGGAATGTTAAGTGTCTGAGATCAGGTTTGAACTCAGGTCCTCCTGACTTCAGGGCTGGTGCTCTATCCACTGAACCACCTAGCTGCCCCTGGGAAAATATTCTAATGGCAGTGGAGAATGGTTTCAATTTTTTCAATTGTTTTACAATTCAATGTGTTTTAATAAAACACAAATGCTACAGAACAAACAGCACAGAAAGTAAAGAGACAGCATAAGAATGAGAGTGGGGAAAGGAACAAAGACAGGGAATGTAGGGATAGGGATGGAGTGTTGGAAGAAGGCAGGCAGTATAGAAAAGAATGGAAGTAGAGTCATTTGCATGACCACAGATCAGAGCTGGGAACAATCAAGCATCATGGGTCCATATGGAGATGGAAAAGAACTTGAAAGGTAGAAGTTTGGGGTCTTGTTTTTGTAGCAGTTTGGTGAGAGATAATAGCTCTTTTAAATTTATTTACTATACTAATTTGAAGTAATTTGGTGATCAGGGAGACCAGAATAATATATAATTTTAACACATTTCTGGCAATTATTTACTATGTGATTATAGAAAATAATTTAATATCTCTAAAAAAACAATCTCTTTATCAGTAAAATAGGGACAACAAAGCCTGTAGTAACCACTTCATATTTTGATTAAAGTTCAAGTGATAGATGTGTATGTGTGTGTGTGTGTGTGTGTGTTTGTGCATGCACACACGCTCATACAAAAATATTTTTTTATTTCTGTTATTTTTATTATTAGTAAAGATAGCAATGGATTTCAAGTCAGAAATTATGAGTTTAAGTTCTATTTTGCTGCTTACAAATCTTTATAAATATAGTCAAGTCAGGTTGATTCCTGATTCTGCTGTTGCTTCTGCAAAATAGGGGCTTCTCTGCTAAAGTCCTGTTCCATTATCTCATGAGAGTAGGCCCACGTTCCTAGAGGCTATCTCAGTGGAATAAATGTTCTTATAAGTTCATTCACTCTGTGAAAGGCTATGTAAATGAGTCTAGTGATAGGCCGGCTATTTATCACCTGAAGATCATCTTAGATAAGTCTGAAGAAAGTCTTCAACTGGTTGATTGAAGGATAATAAAATTTTTGGCCTCAGAAACTCTCAAAGACTATTAATTTGCAGGGATGATACAATCTTCTTTAGTGGAGGATATATCTAACCCCCACTGAACAAGATAATAGATATTGGAAGCAAAAATGGGGAACTTAATACTTGCAGTACCTGCATCACAGGATTATCATCAGAATTAAATGAGATAAGGTCTACAAAATACTTGGTAAATTGCAGTCTGTTATATTCTGCATCATTCTGTACTGAGGAATAAGAAATAGATTTATCCTGAGTTATCTAGATTGATGATTCATGTTACTCAAGTCTCTAATTGCCTAATTTTCCACTTATCTCTTTTCTCACAGACACAATCTCAATAAATAATTGGAAGTAAAAGTTAGCCTTATATTGGGTTACACATAATGACTGGTTTCTTTTACCATAAATCTTGGAGCATTCCAAATGAAAGACACATAGATCTTCTACACTTCTGTGAGATACTTATTAACACTAGTAGTAGTGATACATATATCAACAGTAGATAATAGGGTGGTTAAATCACAGTTTCCAAACTTCTCATCTTTTCTAACGTGAATTAAGCAATTAGCTTCTTAAAAACACTTAATCATTTCACATGGACAAACTTTATGTATATAAGAGAGTTTCCATCAGAAAAGAGATTGAATTGGTTATTGCAACCCATTGCACTTGGGGTAGCTAGATGGAGCAGTGCTGGACCTGCAGTCAAAATAATTCATCTTCTTGAGTTCAAATTTGACCTCAGTTATTTACTAGCTATTTGATGCTGAGCAAGTCACTTAACATTATTTGCCTCAGTTTCCCTATTTGTAAAATGAGTTAGAGAAGCAAATAGCAAATCATTCCAATAACTTTGCCAAGAAAACCCCAAAAGAAATCAGAGTCAGACATGAAACAGGTCAACAACAACCATCATTAAACACACGAGACAATGAAAATACTTGTCAGTTTGCTATATGTATACATGTGAACCTTTTTCAGAAGATATTTGAAGTCATTTATGTGGCAACATTAATAGAGCACCAGCTTTGGAATCAGGAAGACCTGAGTTTAATTCTGGCCTCAGATACTTACTAGATGTATGACCTTGAGAAAGTCACTTAACCCTATTTGCCTCAATTTCCTCATTTGTAAAATAAGCTCAAAAAGGAGATGGCAAACCATTCTAGTATCTTTGCCAAGAAAACCTCAAATATGGTCACAGAGATTTGGACATGATTGAAATGACTCAACAACAACATTAAGACCAGAGTTCCAGAAAGGATCTTGGATCTTGAATGGCTATACAGAAAAATGAGAGAAACAAATCTGCAGAAAACTTTTCATGCTGCTTTTGCCAGCAAATTGAGCTTAATCCTTCCCTTTCATAGAAAATTGTATTTGTACTCAATGATCCTTTTTGGTTGATAGGGTTTTATTAAAGACTCATTAGAAAAGCAGAACCATAAGATAACACTGGAGTCAGAAAGTACCAGTTTTCGATAAGAAGATTAGAATTTAGATCCAAAGCTATTTCCAAAAAAGACAAGGGCAAACCTATTTATCTTTGAAAGAAAATATAATTTTGATCTCTAAGACCTGTATATAACATAATATTAGAATGTGTATTTAATATTCTGCTAACTCTGTAGACAAACTCTATTGATATAATTTGCAATTAAACTTCAGGTTATTTCCTTCTGGACTCTACAAGAGACATTCATTTTTTTAAGGCTGTTCTAAGCACATTTCAAGTTTGTTCTATAAAGTGTTATTCTGACAATGGAGTTCTCTAGCAGGAGCACTGGATTTGAAATTTGGGGACCTGATTTCAAGTCCTGGTGTTATTTCTAACTACTATGATAACCTTAGGCAAGTCACTTCCTTCTCAGAGCCTCAATTTCTTTCTCTATAAAGTAGAGGGTTGAATTAATTTATTTCTGTGGTCTTTCCCAGCCCTAATTCTTTGATATTCTCTTGCATATAATGTCAGAGAAGATTGCACTGATTTGATAATAATCTTTTTTAGTTACCTAACCCAAGAGCTAATGGCACATTTTTCCTCTGCCAAGATCTGGGATTGGTGTTGCTTGCATATTTAATAAGAACAAATAAAAAAAGCAGCATGTTTTACTTTTGCATCGCTTTAATTGTTCAGAAAATTTTCCTGTCATCGCCTTTTTTGAAAATTCTACCCACTATTCTTTATTCTTCTCTCTGGGGTCAAACAAAAAAAGGCATATCCTTCTTTCACTTGATATCTTCAGATTCTTGAAAACAACAACTGTATTTCCCCAAGTTTTCTCTTCTATAGGCTAAACATGTCCAGTCTGTGGTTTTGTTTTTTCCAAAAGATACTCAAAATATGAACCTAAACCCCTTCACCATTCTCACTGACTTCCTCTGGATATTTTTCAGCTTATTAATATCCTTCTTAAACTTGGCATCCAGAACTGAACATCTGTTCCAGATGAAGGCTAATGAGGGCAAAATACAGTGGACCTATCACCTCCCTATTCCTGGAACCTATTGATATCCAATTAATAGTCAAGATTGCACTGAGCTTTTTGGTTACCTCATTCCGTTTCTGACTTGTTTTGAGCTGGTGGTCATAAAAAGTCACAAATTCTTTTTTAGACCTACTTATATCTTGTAAAGTTGATTGTTTTTGTTCATAAGTATGAGTTTACACATTCCTTTTGAAGTACATTTTATTAGATTTATTCCCATATTCTAGCCTATCAAGTTCTTTTTTAGATTTTAACTCTGTTGGCATGAGTGTTACGTATCTCTCCCAGATTTGTATCATTTGCAAATTAGATGGATATATGATTTTTCCCTTTTCTAACAACTATGCATTATTTTGTGTATATTGTATAGTGAAGAAAAATGAGGGGATTGGAGCAGCACATGGTGATGGGAAATGAGTGAACCATTCTGACACCATCTTGTGGCTCAGTTCTGGAGTTAGCCCTATTCTGTTTCTATTCAATTATGAATCCATTCCAATTTCTGTCTTGTGTGGAAACTTTATTCATTTATGGGAATTGGAAAAAAGAACTTTATTGAATTTCTTGAACCCAGCCCCTCATGGTTGGGAAGCTAGACCATTCCTACCTATTGCTTAGACACCCTCAATTAAAGACTTAGGTTATGCTGACCAGAAACTTATTCAGCTCCAAGGATTAATATAAGCAATTTTCTCACAATTGTACATTTCAAACAACCCTTATGTCTTTTCTAAAAACGTTCCCTGTGCTATCAATCGGATATTGTTTCCATGTTCCTTTTTTTCCTTACAGATAGTTGAGAGAAGTGGAACATCTCTTTTTTTATTTCAGAGAATTGCATCTGTTTTCCCACTCTCAACTTGGAAAGTCTCCAATTTCATCCAATTAAAAATCAGACTACCTAATAGTATATTCCTTTCTTTTAATTAATTAGTCTTTTTTAATTAGTCTTTTTTTTAAAGTATAAAAATCTGTTTCCCCCTGTATTTGGAGTCTTGTACCAAAGCTGAAGAAGGCTATTGGTCCTTATTTGTTAGGCAATAAACATGCATTGCTTAATAAATTGAAATGCTTGAAGGTTCAAACCTTTGGTTCCTCAATCATTTCATATTTCATTTGCTATGCAGTAACTTTTGTATCTTTTGTTTTGTAGGTATATAAACACAGAGAAAATCATATAGTATTGTCATGGTAAAACTAAATCAAGAAATAGAAAGTTTTAGAAACTTAGTTTTTTTTTTCCTTCACATGAAATGTCCTTAATTTTTAAAG
>JAJPUD010005830.1:0-24494 GCA_023553655.1 Myrmecobius fasciatus
CCAAATATTTCTGAGTTCGTTGACTTGAAGATCAGTTCGGAGGCTTATTTTATTGTTGATTTGAGAGAAGATCAGAGGAGAGGCAGAAAGTCACCTTTTCACTCCGCCATCTTGGCTCCGCCCCTAAATAGTTCTTTAAAATAATAAATTTAAATATTCATCTTCAAAGTAGTCATAGGGTTTGGATATCTACTTCTGAAAGTTGTATGAATGAAAGATGGTAGGAACAAATCATGACCTTAGAATATATAGAGAAACTTAGAAAGGAAAGGAGTTCCAAAGTCTGAACTGTGTATAGAGATTTTTCTATTGTAGTCTCTGCTCTGTCACCTAATAACCACATAAGCTTGACCAAGGCACTTATTTTCTGTATCCCTATTTCCTTCTACTTAGAAGGAAATAATAATAAAACCTGCTCTGTGTATTTTTGCAGATGAATAAGAATATATCTGTAAACACCTTGTAATTTATGTAAAACATTGTAAAAAAATAAGACAGTATCTTGCAAGAGTCAATGGGGAAAAGAAAAGATGCTAGTCCAGATAGTGTCTTAATTTTTTCATTAAAACAAAGATTGACAATGCAAACAAGATTAGAAGGGAAGTAATAAACTGGGGGAAAATTTTACACTCAAAGGTTCTGATAAAGATATAGAGCGATAGAGATAGAGATATATAGAGAGAATTGATTAAATTTTATAAGAATTCAAGCCATTCTCCAACTGATAAATGGTCAAAGGATATGAACAGACAATTTTCAGATAATGAAATTAAAACTGTTTCTAGTCATATGAAAAGGTTCTCTAAATCACTATTGATCAGAGAAATGCAAATCAAGACAACTTTGAGACCCCACTATACACCACTCAGACTGGCTCAAATGACAGGAAAAGATAATGACCAATGTTGGAGGGGATGTGGGAAAACTTGACACTAATACATTGTTGGTGGAGTTGTGAATTGATCCAGTCATTCTGGAGAGCAATTTGGAACTATGCCCAAAGGGCTATCAAACTGTGCATACCATTTGATCCTGCAAGTGTCTCCTTTGGGCCTGTATCCCAAAGAGATTATTAAAAAAAGAGAGAGAGAAAAAGGCATATGTGTGCAAAAATGTTTGTGGCATCCCTTTATGTAGTGGCAAGAAACTGGAAACTGAGTAGATGCCCATCAGTTGGAGAATGGCTGAATAACAGGGTTATGGATGTTATGGAATATTATTGTTCTATAAGAAAAGACCAGCAGGATGATTTCAGAGAGGCCTGGAGAGACTTACATGAACTGATGCTAAGTGAACTAAGTGGAACCAGGAGATCATTGTACACAGCAGTGGCAAGATTATACAATAATTGATTCTGATGGGCATGGCTCTTTTCAACAATGAGATAGTTCAGGCCAGTTACAGTTGGCTTGGGATGGCAAGAGCTATCTGCATCCAGAGGGAGAACTGTGGGGACAGAATGTGAATCACAATATAGCATTTTTACTCTTTTTGTTGTTCATTGCTTGATTTTATTTTTTTTCTCATTTTTTTTTCATTTTTGAGCTGATTTTTCTTATGCAGCATGGTAATTGTGGAAATAGAGATGTATAGAAGAATTGCACATGGATTACTTGCCATTGTGGGAAGTGGGAGAGGAAAGGAGGGAAAAATTTTGGAATACAAGGTTTTTCAAGGGTGAATGTTGACAATTATTTATACACATGTTTTGAATATAAAAAGTTTTAATAAAAAAAGACAAAGGTTGAAGGAAAGTAGAATTCAGAGAAATACCTGATCCTCATTCCCTGCCCCACTGCCTCCCTTTCTTTAGGGTATGGTGAATCAGATATTCATCTCTTATCTTGCTTGAGCTGCCGAAATGATTGACAACTGGATGGTTAATCATAGAGGCAGTCAACAGATTAGAAAGAAATGGCTGTACTGTATGAGTATAAAATAGATCTGAGTTTCATATCTTCCTCTTTTACTTTTTGTCATTGTGATATTCTCAATTCTTTTTTTACTGTTTTTAATCTGATTTTAGTTTAATTATATTAAGAATAGGGGGAAGAGACACATAATGTGATTTACCTGGCCCTCACAGGGAACTATGGCAATAATATTATGACTTGTTATCACTGAGGACCAATCCTCCTTTTAGGAAAGTATTTTCTTATCCTGCTTTATCAACTGAGCTAATGCTATGATTTGAAGTTTGTTTATTCTTTGATGTAGTAGTGAGAAATACAGAGGTGTTCACTATAACCTGTAAACAGCTTTTTAGTATATTATTTTTCAAAATGTAGATTTATTTATTTGATTGCTGAATTACTGGATAAGATCAGATATGCTATGAGATCTTAGGTTATTGAAAAAACTGGATGGCTAATTATTTTAATGACACTATACTGTAGTTCAGGGAAAGTAGTTCTAATTAAATTATCTCCCTAATAGCTTGAAAAGTGGATACTATTTTAACTCATCATGTATATATTGGACAAATCACTCAACCCCCTCTTTCTCTGTGGAGTTAATATTTTCCCACAGTGTTTGCAGAACCATGACTAGGGAATTTTTCACTTAGAGCAGAAAGATTGGGTACAGTCATACTAAAAAGAGGGTACCTTATTCTCCAGAAAGATTACTTAGGAGTGAGGTTGTAGTAAGTCCTGGGAACAGGTTGCTATGAGGATCATAGAGATCAGATCCTGGAGGTAGAGGAATAGCTTAGTGGAGTCTAAACTGAGAAATGGGAAGCACAGGGACATCAACCTCCAGATTTAAGATTTAAGGGTATTATTATTACCCTGAAAGAGTTATTACTTCTGGCTGCCCCAACTAGTAAAAGTTCTGGAAGTTAATTGGTTTATCTGGATGATTATGGAGCATTGTTCCTTTATTACCATGTCACTGTATTCATCAAGTCATACATCCCTAACAAAGGATCATCTGCCTAGCCATCCATTTGACAAAAAAGAGAGCAGAGAATTCCAGTTTCATGAGCTTTAGGCTTATAAGCAGTAGGACCTTTAAGACAGCTTCAGTGGTCTTATAACCATAATGATAACAAAGAGTAAGAAGCATTTGCTAACCTGGGAGTACAGATACAGTTATCTGCTATTCAGAATTTTGACAGAGAATAACTAAATGTGGTAAAAGATATTGGGCTCATGATATCTTAGACTTAAAACTGTTGGCACTCTAGAGATCATCCAATCCTTATTTTAGAGATGAAGAAACTGAAACCCAGAAAAGTTATGGCTTACTTAAAGTCATATAGCAAATAAACAAATAAATGAGGTGAGACTTAAACCCAGGTCTTTCCAATTCCTGGTTCAGGAAGCAGATGGTAGGACACAAGTAGGACACTAATGAAGAATCACTTTAGAAAGGAAAAGGAAAATATAATCAATAATGAAAGAGAAAAATCTTTGTTCTCATACTTGGGAGATCATTTTAAAATAGTTTATATGAGTCTTTGTATAGCAAAACTTTAAAGGAGGTAAGATGTACATCATCAACACCTTAACTAGTATTTATATCATGCTACTGTATATAAGGCACTGTGCTAAGCACTTTAAAATATTATCTCATTTGATCCTCACAGCAACCCTGGGAGGAAGGTACTATTGTTATCCTCATTTTATAGATGAAGAGATTGAGGCAAACAGGTTAAATCATTTGCCCAAGGTCACACAGCTAGTGGAGTGTCTGAGGCTGGATTTGAACTTGTCTTCCTGACACAATGGCCAATGCTCTATCCATTGTATCATCTAGCTGCCCTCATATACTCCCTATCTGGAAGGAGTCTCAATTTCAAAGAACCAAAGAATTGAGTTTAATATTATCAGTAGCAATCTTTATCAGAAGATGTGATTTGAAAAAGGGATGGAGAAGGGCATTCAGTCATCAGCCATCAGTATTCCCACCCTTGAGGCACTTTGAAATTAGGTAAGAGCTGTGAGGAAAACAAAACAGTCAGGGAGACCAAATGGATTGTTTATTGGTTAGTCCACATTCTGACTCTAGATGGTGATACTATGTGATGAATATAGCACAGGAACATGGACCAGCACTGTCTTACCTTGCAGCTGCTCAGGCATTCTGCACAGATTTCCCTGAAAATTTTAAAAGGGCACAATTGAGCTAACATCAGCAAAAGTAATTGACTCCACAAAGTCTTTCATCTAATCTATCAGTAGGAAATGTGTTTGAACCAAGCCATCCTTAAGAGATAAATCTACTGCCTCTGTATCTCAAAGACATCCTCAAATAATGAAATTCTAAAGATAAAACACTTCAGAAGCAAAAGGCAAAATCAAAGAATGAAAAGAATCTTGCCTTTTGATTTAATATTCCATGCCTTCTCTCAGGTGATATCAAAAAAAAAAACATGTCTATTCCAATACAAGTATTTTTCATCTATAGTGTGAGGCCATTTAGAAAAAAAATAAAGGATGGTTCATGAAATGTAAAAACATTATAAGGCATCTGAAAATGCTTTCTCTATAATCCCTTCCAAAAATCCAATATAAACAATTCAAGTATCATCAAATGACATCAAACATCTTGGTGGTTGGAATCATTGGATAATTGTCTAAGTCAGGAGACCTAAGTCTAAGATCTGGGCCAACCACAACTTAGCTGTATGAGCCTGATAAAGTCACTCAATATTTTTTTTTTGCCTTAGATTCCTCATTTACAAAATTGTAATAATAATCCTTCCTCCTTCTCAGGACTATGAGGGGAAAATGAAATAATTCAAGGGAAAAGGCTTTGATAACTTTTAATGACATAAACATAAATATCATTACTTGATGTAATATATAATTGACCTAGAAATTAGGAAGACCTGGTTTTAAGTCCTGAGTGCAAACCTTGCCTCTGAAACATACATGGGCAACTCGTTTAATCTTTAGTACTCTGAGCAGCTCTCTGAATTGAAGAAAAAGTCCTTACTTGGATGAGGAGTTGGGAATTTTCTCATTTGGGAGTTCCATACATTAATGAAATCATTGGCTCCATCTCTATCCCAACCTTTTTAAAAATACCATCATTGTGGTGTTGGACAAAGTTTAGCCAGCATTATAAAGTGCAGGGACAAAGAGAAAATGGATTTTTAATGAAGGTTTGTTGATTTTACACCAAACAAGAAAAAGGATTCCTTTAAAATATTATACTCCAGTGACCTGATCCTGCCCCTAGGTCTTTGACTCTGGACCTCTGAAGTGCATGTGGTGATTTTATTCTTGAAGCCTTTTTCCCCTCCATTGTTCATTTGAATTAAACATATTTGACTTAGATCACTAGATTCTCCCTTTGGGACACATGATTTGGGTTGTTGGCAAGATCTGTACAACATAGTAATCCGTAGGTAGTTACTTAATAAGACCATATATTTTCACTGGTGTAGCACAGTAAGTGGATTTCAAACCTTGGAAAGCTTCCAACTGGACCTCCTTATGCCATTGGGGCTGTTTCTATTTGCTTGGATTTAGTGGAAATGAAGCTTGTGCCCCCATGGAGAGATCAGCTTGTTCACTGCTTTTTTGGAAAATATTTTTTCCTGGGAAATATCTTGCCAAACACGAATATCTTGAGACCAGTTGATTGAAATGAAATAGGGAATTTTCAGCAAGATGACTTTTAGGTAACTGACAAAGAGCTCAGACATTCTGATAAGTGGATAAGGCAAAGATCACATAAAAGCTTTTAAAAGTGTTTTCTTTAAAAAAAAGTTTTCTGTCTGAGATGAAGATTTTAAAATGTAGGAAGTTTCTAGCTTTAGTGATCATCTATCACTTGATCTTCCTTTCTCACTTTGCTGGGGAAGTAAGTCTTGAGCAGTTCAGTGTGGTATTTCTCTCACTCAGCATGTGTCACCAAGCAACACAATTCAAATCCAGAGCTTCCCTTTGGCTTGAAGGATGGACATCAGCTTTTGAAAATTCCTGAAATCATGCTACTGTAAATCACCCTGTAGTTTAACAAAGTATTCCTGAAACACAATGCTCCTAAAACACTGAATCAAGGGAAACTGCTCGAATTCCCTTTTGTAACAAATGAACTGAGACAGCAATTATTTGTCAGTAGACTTCGTGAAGGTCAGGAGATTCAGTTCAACAAGCATTAATATAAAATGCATGGGCGAGAAGGTGGCACAGTGGATAGAGTTGTAGGCCTGGAGTCAGGAAGATTTACCTTCTTGAATTCAAATATGGCTTTAATACTAGCTGTGTGATGTTGGGCAAATGCCTTTATCTTGTTTGCCTCTATTTCTTTATCTGTAAAATGAGCTGGAAAAGGAAATGGCAAGATAGTACTTTTGCCAAGGAAACCCCAAATGGAGTCACGTGTTAAAAATGAAAATATATATATATAATGCACATTACACTAGACCCTAGGGAAACAAAAATGAAAAAAAAAATTCACAATTCTTGCCCTCAAGGAGCTTACAATCTAAGGGGAATGAAAAGAATATGGCATAAATAGAAGTGTGGATAATATTCTAAAGAGGCAAGAATCAAGGAGAAAACCCAGACAAAGCACCCAAAAAAAATTTATTGGATGAGAGATCATTTTATCTCGGGAGTGTTATAAGTCAGTATAATGTAGCAACAAGATCATTGAATTCAGAATTGTAAAACCTCCATTCTAGTTCTAACTCTGACCTTTTCTATATTTATGAGTGTGGGCAAGTCATATTAGAATTCTGTGCCTGTTTCATTATATGTAAAAATGAGAATATCATTTGCATTACTTACATCACAGGGTGTTGTGAGGAAAGTACTTTATATATTCTACAAAAGTCATAGAAAAATGAGCTTTACTGTCATTTTACACAGCAGGTGGCACCTGAACTGGGCCTTAGAGGATGAGAATTTCAACAATAATAGATGAAAGTGTGTGCGTTCCATGTATGAAGGAGCATGTGAGGCGAAAGACTACATGGCAAGGTCGTGAAATAGCTAATAGTCCAGTTTGGCTGGAACGTAGTCTATGAGTGATTAGATTGACAATGAGTTAAAAATAGAGCCAGATTGCTTAGGCCATGGGTACCAGGATGAAGAATCTGTTTATCCATAGTGAGCCAGTGAAGATTTTTTTAGTTGGAGAGTGCCATAGGAAGATTATTTTGTATGTTTTATTTCTTTTTTGTGATGATTTGAAGAGTGGGGAGGTTAGAAGTAAGAAGACTAGCAAGAGAGTCTCTTGCAATTGTTCTCAAGAGAGGGAGGAGGACCAGAACAAGGACAGTTGTATTTTGAAAGGAGAGGAAGAGACTATGCAAGGCATTATGAAGGATGGAATTGTCAGGACTTGTTACCTAATTGGGGTGTTAGGAATTAGGACAAGAGGAGAGTAAAGGGTGTCGATGGTTTTAAACATGAGTGACAAGATTGGACTTTATCCTGAATGCCTTTAAATCTAAAATGACATTCAATACAACAAATAATTATAAAGAGCAAAATTTTTAAATCTAATAGTTTCAAATGCCCATGCAGAAAGGCAGAAATATGGCTAATAAATAAGATGAAGTAGACTTTATAATGCAAACAGGCAAATTTTACTTCTTAAATACTACTGAGACTTAAGGGGGAGTGGAGTGGGGAGAAGTCTGATTCATTCGCATCTTATTGATTCTCAGTCTATCTCTTCTCCACTCACATGTTCACCATCCTACTTCAGACCTTCATTACCTCCTCTTACATGGCCTATTACAAAAGCTTTCCCACTGACCTCCCTGACTGTATTACCTTCTCTTTCCCATCCATTCTTCACACAATTGCCAAAATAATCATATGAGTGAATAGGTCTACCCATATCAGTCCCCAATAATCATCAGTGGCTCAAAAATCTTCCATGGCTCTTTATAGATATGATAATATGGCTACTTTAGAGAAGTCAAGAAGATAATAAACCCCTTCCTATTCATAAAATATCTGGAGTATTGAGTTTGGGGCATAGCATTTTGGGAAGAATCAGATTTAAAGGGACAGATAGGGGTAGAAAAGCATATTAAATAACACTACAAACTAAGGCTTGATTTATTATCTTATTGTGCAGATTTAAGAAAGTATTGGGGAAAATTAAGTATTACAAGTTAAACTTTTTATATGTATCACATTACCTTTTCCCCTCTTGAAAGCTGATTATTAAATAATTACTAGCACACACTGGGTAGAGATTACTTAGAAGTCATCTAATTCATATCTTCGTTTTAGAGATGGAGAAATTGAGGTATTGTAAGATAAACTGGATATTTGGAGACAAGGGATTAAAGAATATCTTTAAATATTTTAAGGGCAATTATATGGAAAACTTGGGCTTTGCTTAAGAGGGCAGAACTAAGAACAATTCACTGAAGTTGAAACAGGGCAGATTTCTTGCTCTATGAGAAAAAAATATTTCCTAACAATTGGAGCTACCAAAAATGGCATGGACTGCCACAGCATGTAATCAGTTCCTTCTCTAAGGATCTTCAGGTACAGGCTGGTTGATCACTTGCCAGAATTATCAGAGAAGAAAGTCCTATTCAAATATCAAGCTTAGATAACTTCAAATGTCTCTTGCAACTCTGTGATTCTGTGATTTTCTAAAAGATAAGTGGATTCTCAATTTAATTTTAAAAAAAGGTGTGCGAGCAATAGGCCAAGATATATAGGGCCCTTGAAAATTGTTCTGGGTTTGTACTGATTGCTTACAAAAAATGTGGCAAATCTATTCCTTGACCAGTTATTGCTCTTTCTCATTGTTGTTCATTTCTACAGTTTCTTGATAATACCTATAACTTGTTAAGACTAGGAAAATAGTTTATATATGTTTGTGTACACACACACACATTTGCTTTTTAAAAGGATAATATCTCAGGGCTGATTTTAAATGTTAGGTTCAAAAACAGTAAGTGTGGGATAAGGGCCTACTTCAAAATATTCTAAAGCTAATCCATCATCAGGATTTCATTCATATTGCTATATCAAATTGCTATTTCAGAAATTAGTTATTGATTGTGAATGTATTATAAAATAATGCCCTTTTAAAGAACATTTATATTATCCATGGAAGGATGCCTTATATGAAGGAAGCTAAGAAAGGGATTCCCTTAATAAAGGTTTAAATTGCCCTTGAGTATTGATAATCTGTATTGAATTTCCATTAGAATTATAAAAACATTAGAAGTTTTTATATTGTAAATATGACCATAACACTTTGGACTTGATGAAATAAAGAAAGGGTAAAAGACTAGCATCTGGTTTGTTTTGGTGCATGTTACATAGTAAACTTAATATGAATGGTGTGTTAAAGTTAATTCTCATGAATTATTCAGTCCATTCAGTTACATTCCACTTCAATAGTTACTTTTTATGAGATTTTGCTGACAACTCAATCATCTTAAAGAGACATTTTATTCCAATCTATTCTTTCTTTATTATTCTCAGTTGTTCCTTACCCACCTCCTTCCCCAGCAGAGACTTTCTGAGGTCAGAGAGTAGCTTAGAGCAAACCTAGATTATCCAAATAATTCATGGAACTACTTATGTCTGGCTAAGAGGTATGGATGGGGAATGTGCTTGATATGCCTGTGTAGGTTCCACCCAGCATCTGAATATAGGACATTATCTTCATTAAGTTACTTCCCATTCTTCTTCCACTCCTCAGGGATTTGAAGGTATCATTTCTCTCTTTCTCCTGCCCAAATATCACTTAGCCACATCTACCAGTTACTGTTTACAATCATTTTTCAAGAATTAATATATTACCAGTTTAACCACAATTATGCCTCTGGGCCAGTTAGTTTTAGAAATGTGTTCAATTCTGCATTTATATTTAGTTCTAGGTGTTCTTCCTTTGGAATAGCTGTAATTCTTCCTCATTATCCCTCTTTTCCCACTATATCTAAAATAATCCAAAGGATTAGTCATCAGTCTTTAGCCTGTAATGATGTCTCTTAGCTATCAAGCATTAGAGAGGAGAAAGAAAAAAAAACAGCTGTTAGAAGTTCTCTTTAATCACCAGATGCATTATCAAATCTGTCTCCTTAGCTTTGGTCATTTCTTGCCCAGACTTAGATCATTCTGTTATTTAGCCGCATTTAGCCCTTGGTTGCAATATGTTAGAATCTTTAAAGGACTAGGAGTTTTGTGAATATAGAAATTTCTAAAGCAGAAAAATGTCTCTCATTCCATTGTATTAAGTTTTGTTTAGAAGAGGATATTCTTATGAAAAGCACATTTGGGCAAGAGTTACAGTGATTCTACATTTGTTAAGTTACTTTTTGCTTCGATTTATATATCTTACTGTTTTGCTATCAATAGAATAGGTTTAGATAACCTCAGAGTTCATCTCACCTGATCTTATAAAGCAAGAAACTAAGATCAATGAAATAACATGTCCAAAGTCACACAAGGAGTCTCTGACAGAGTTGTAGTTGGAGCTTGGGACTCCTGGCTCCAAATCTAGCACCTTTTTCCAGTAAGAAACTTAGGGGGCGAGGGAACTCAGAGAAGGATACTGGTACCTGAGTTTTGTGATGCATTCATATTTGGAAGGAAGGAATTCTCATGATGGTACAAGAGAAACAATTAGGGATAGAATGGGCAGGGCTACTCCCACATGTTATAACACATCCCTTAGCATAGCATACCTTCTCTTTAGGGCCAGGGAAGGTTGAAGCTCAATGATAACTTAAATTTATTGAGCTTAAAACTCAGTGTATTGGAAGGGGAGGGGGATTTGGGCAGAGCCAAAGGTATGAAACCAATGATTCTGGAACTACCTACTTCTTGCCTTGTCCTAAAGGGAGGTCTTTTAGTACAAAGCACACTTGCTCCATCCCACAATGCCCAACTTTTACAAGGAAAATCACAGCTACTCTGCACCCCTGGCTTCCTCTTCTTGCTTGAAACACCACTCTGCTCATCAACTCCCAAAGGACTCAGGACCAGAGAGAGGGACTGGGTACTGGTCCTCTCCCCTTGTATCTGAGTATGGCCACACAATAAGAACAGGGCATGGAACCACAAAATTAACTTGATGAAGAGACAAAGCTCAGCAGTGATAGTAACTGTCTTAGAATGAATGAATATTTAAAGGTCATCGAATCCAACCTGTGCTAGGTAGGGGAATCAACTTGATCTTGGGTGCTGGTTCCTTTTCAAGAAATCTCTGCTTATCTAAAATCCATATAATATCTTTCAGCTGAACTGTTCTTTCTGTCCTAATAAGTATACACATATTATAAATACTCTTCATACAGACTTGCCTTTATGTAGTTAAGACTGAATAAGTATTGAAAATGAATAAACTGATAAATGTTGATTCAACAGTATAGAGTAGATTTTTGTTGTTGTTAGATCATTTCTTCCAGCTCTAAAAAATAAAAATCTGATTTAGACTCTGATCAAGCTCCTTAATTTAAAAAATCTAAAACCTTGAATTTTTCAGGTGGTTCTCATCCCTTCAACAACTACCTAAGCTCTGTGTTTATATTTTATGAATATACTTGATATTGTATATTTCCACTCTCATAAACTCTTTATTCATTTCTTCAGTCAAGTTCAAGGAGAATCTTTTTTTTTCACAGTGGCTCCTGATGATCCCAGCAGAAAAATAGATGGTGATACCATTCTCTTTACTGATGTTCAAGAAAGCTCCAGTGCTGTTTATCAATGCAATGCTTCAAATGAATATGGATACTTGCTGGCAAACGCATTTGTGAATGTTTTGGGTGAGATATTTCCTCATATTTCATAAGTGGGAGGATAAGCATTTGTATAGTGATTACTATTTGCCAGACTGTGCTAATCTCTTTACAAATATCTCATTTGATTCTCACCATACCACTAATGGATAGGTGCTGCTATTGTCCCCATTTTAACAGTTGAGGAAACTTAGGTAGATAAGTTAAGTGACTTGCCTAGGATCAATCCTATTCAATAAATATTTAAGTGCCTACCATGTACTAGGCATCAGACAAAGACAGGGAAACAATTTAGGCAGTCCTTGCTCTCAAGGAGTTTACAATATAAAAAGGTAGACAAGACACAAAAAGAGGTAGAAAAATGAGGTTGGGGAGACAGCAATGGATATCTTGTTCTTTGGAGTTGAAAATAAGCAGAGCAACAGATGTAAAGTGGAGTAAATGGAGTCCCATTTCTGCCCTCTCTAAACAAAGGCTTTGAAAAGAGTTTGGTATTCCACCTTCCAAATCAGAGAGAACAGACTTGAGTTAGCAGCATGATAAGTTTAGAAATGATAACTTTTTCCTGAGAGGGGCTTTTTGTTCCATGCAGATGAAACTAGGCAGTGCAGAAGATACAAAGCAAAGTTTGTGTCTGCGTCCAGGTCTGAACTTCTTCCTAATTCCATGCCCAATACTCTGCCCTCTGCATCACCTACCTACCCAACTGTTGATTTAATGGATAATTGCTTCTTTTTTGTCTTTCACTCATGTGTCTTGGGTTTCATGTTTTTGAAAATAGGAATGTTAATCTAGCAATAAATATATGCATATTTAAGTCCTCTTGTTAATTGATTGATAAATTGATGCCTTGACCTATGGGAAAGAAAAATAGCATAAGATTAAGTAGTAATTTTAAAATCCAGATTTTACTATAATTTCTTCCCTTGTATGTGGCAAATTTTAAAGTTATTCCATACTTCCAGTTTTTCATCTGCAAAATGAGAATAATATCCTTGTTCTTTACTTAATTCAGAAATATATTCCAGAATATATATTGTTTATTTGTGGTAAAATGTTTATATAACAACATAAGAAATGTGCTTATATAGGTATTTATTGAGATTTATATTTCATCTATTTTTGTAACTGACATTCCAGGAAAACAATAAACTCATTTCTAATATTGAAATTACCCAACTAGAAATTTTTTAAAAAATTATTCATTTTTCTCCAGAAATTGTTTCATAATACTAGATTTTTTTTAATTACTCAAAGTTTGTATTTCCCTTTTCAAAACCAAAACAAAAGTCAGGAAATTCTGTCAGTATCTGAGATACTTCACAGTAGAGGTTCTTAATCTGAAGTCCATGACCTGTTTTATTTAAGTATAAATTTTGATAATTGAATTTCAATATAATTTGTTTCCTTTGTATTATGATGTATTTTATTTGTTTAAGAAGGGGGTTCATTGACTTCATCAGAATTATCAAAAGTATCTATGACTCTTAAAAATGCTTTATAAATAGAAAATTAAACATTTAACTTTGGAAAGATAGTTAAGCCACAAGTCTTAATGAATGTTGGAAACCAGGATATTTTGTCTTTTTAACCTTTCTTTGTGCTAATTTCTCAATAAACACAGAATTATATGTAGAATTCTGTTCTTTTCCAAGCTAACCTGTCAACCTGTAGCAGGGTCAGTTCTTAAATGGCAAGATTTAACATGAAGCTGGGCAAGAAAATAAAAATTTATTACTATAGATGACTAAGTTTTGAGTCTTAAATTTTATCTCTTTGTCTTTTTTCCTATTTTTAGCGGAACCACCACGGATACTCACTGAAGACAATTTGCATTATCAGGTCATTACAGATAGGCCTGCTATGCTAGATTGTGCTTTCTTTGGTTCTCCCATTCCTACCGTCAAATGGTAAGGAACAGTACCTGTTTTTAAAAAGTTAAGAGATATTTTCTTTCATTTTTCTTTTCCCCCTCTTTTCATTAGTTTTTAATGAAAAAGCAATGTTTCATTAACCTATAAATCAATCTTTAACATAAAATTTAAAAATATAATATATAGATAATAGCTTGTAAAATAAAGATATTAATGTGGTAAGTTATGTTTTGGGTGCAAAATTCAAAATGTGGTATTCTTAATCTTTCAAAAACTTCCATAGATTAGATTTCACTTATAAAAAAAAGTTGTCCTGTTATTCAAAAGATAAAAGGGATAAACTAATGTAGAATGTTCTCTCAAAACTGTGAATAAGATAAGGAAAGCTTTGTGGTCAAAACAAAACATAACCAAATAGATAGTTCTCATGTCCTATTGATTTCTTCCCAGTGACAAGAAAATGAGAGGAAAGCCCACATTATACTGAGGAGATACTTTGTGGTAAACTTCTTAGAATACCTAAATTAAGTCATGTAGAATAGGTAGATAATCCTGAACGTGTTGTGACATTTTCTCCTGGAAGGAATACCCACATCAGTGAGCTTTCATATTCAGTGGAGTGCTCTGGGTGCACAGCCCCTGAACAAAGATCTGTTCATTTAAAAATATTAGTATTATCTTCACAAGTGTCCTATTCTATCGCCTGATTGTCATGGAGATAATCTTGGGTTCCCAAAAGCTAAACCAATAGACTGAAACTTCAAAAAAAAAAGCTAGAAAGGCTTCAGATAAATTCTTGCACGCCCACTGCACCTGCTGTCTGAGCACCTACCCAACTAGATCCAAACAAGTCTCATTACTGTTGGGGATGACATTGTGGTACAATAGAAGGAACACTAGCTCTGTACTCAGAGTTCCTTTCTTATTTCTTAATATTTACTTTCTGGGGGACTTTGGACGAGTGAATTAACCTCCATTGATCAGTTTCCTCATCTTTAAAATGAAGATGTTAAATGGCCTTCTAGCTTTACGATCATCTAACCAAAAAGTTAGTCACTAAGGACAAATTCTCAAACCATGGTGGCTGATGAAAAAAGGGAAGAAATTGGAGAGAAGGTACTCCCTGGGGGCAAGATGGCAAAGTCTACAGAGTCAGAAACACAACTGGGGAAGGAATGATGTATGCCTGGGACAGAATGCACTAATTGGAGAAGGTAGTCTGAAGACTCTAGTTCCATTGCTTTTCCTACTGGAAAATACTGTACCATACTGCCCACAGCTGTCCAACAATGGAATAAGCTGTCCTATGAGAAAGTAAGCCTCCATAAGTGATGCTGGAGAAGTAATGAAGCACCATTGAATGAGAAGTTGGAGTAGAATAAGCTCTAAAGTTCTTTTCATCTCTAAGATTCTGTGGCTGTGATCTTTTACTTTTTCACATGCTTCCTACTCTTTCCCTCATTTATTTACATTTATACCCTCATATGCTCCTAATCAAGACTGTTATCAACATTTTCTCCTGAATATTTTGGCCTAAGTAAGTGCAGACAGGAAAGTGAGAGCAGTTCCTCCAGAAAAAGCACCCAAAAAAGGAAAGGAATAACTAGATTCTGGGCTACAAAAGTTTGCCACATAATAGGAATTGGAAATAGTCAGATTTCCAGTAAATATGATTATGACACTACTGCCACATATATGCCCTCCCTTTCCAGTTCTCCTTTTCACTTTTCCACATCATCTTTCCAGGTTCAGAAAGAATACGATATACCACTTATTTTCATTGATATTGCCTCACATAAGTCCCCACCCATATCCTCTCAAGCATCCTTTCTATCTTATCATTGAAATCTCTTAGTTACCTTGTTGCTAGCAGAAGTTATGTGTTAAAATAGTTAACATTTTCCTTTAGGAACTGTGGGGAAATAACTTCGCAGAGAGCAGTTTTCATTTTGCCAAATTTAGAGTCATTTAAAAATTATTGCTTACATGCCCAGTGACTATTTTTTTTAATGCACCTAAGTGTGTTTAAAATCAAGCTGTCTAATATACTCAGGCCTTATTTAATTTTACCTGTGATACACACAGACTTCTTTTCTTGTTAGAGAAGCAAGAATGTGCTCAAAGGCATCATAATTGTGCCCAATTACACATGGCATTTGACGTTTGCTTTGACCTTTAAAAAAATAACTTTATGTGTCTGAGTTTAAATGAATGTAGAATATTGTTTCTTTATATTCATTTTGCTGCATAGGTTTAAGGGAACAAAAGGAAGTGTTCTCCAAGACGACACATACATATTTCATGACAATGGAACTTTGGAAATTCCCGTGGCCCAGAAGGATAGTGCAGGCACATATACATGTGTAGTAAGAAACAAATTAGGGATGGCAAAAAATGATGTTCATCTAGAAATCAAAGGTAAGTCAAATGGATTTAATTTTTAAATGGTATATGTTATCAGGCAAGTTTTCTACTTTAACAAATGGTTAAAAATAACTTTATAAATTTCAGATCCAACCAGAATCATTAAACAGCCTGAATACAAAGTTGTACAGAGAGGTGGCAAAGTTTCCTTTGAATGCAAAGTAAAACACGATCCAACTTTAGCAGTTACTCTCACATGGCTGAAGGATAATGGTGAGCTGCCAAATGATGGAAGGTATTTGCAAAAGATTTTTTCTCATGAATTTCCAATTAATTTTCTGTTCTTTTTTTGTCATGAACTTAAAATTACATACTGACACTTGACTTTTGTATAATTTCTATACAATTTGTATAATTCTATACAAATCAAAAATTTGATTTATTTTTGCTGATATTCCAAGAATATATACTTATTTTATTATTATATGTATTATTTTATTATATTATATTTATTCCATTTCTCTTCTGAAATATGTTGTCTTGGAAGAAACTGACAAAAGATGTTCAGTTTGTCTATGTCTTTATGTCTGTGTGTCTCTTTTGAATTTTAAGTTGGGGCAAGGGTAGAATCTTTAAGTTCTAGATATTAATCTACTTTGTGTCTCATCAAGAGCATAGAATTTTATGTAAATGTTTTATGATAATTATAATCAGGGAATATAATTCTTATAATTACTAGAGGATTTCCAACTCATCAGAAATTTCAAAGAACACAACATTTTGTTTTTTTTTAATTTGAAACAGAGGTGACCACCTGGATAGAATGCCACACCTGAACTCAAAAAGATGAGTTCAAATCCATGCTCAGACACTTCTTAGCTGTATGATTCTGAGCAAGTAGTTTTATATGCCTCAATTTGCCCTTCTGCAAAATGGGATCCATAAGAGCTCCTACCTTCCAGAGTTATTGTGTGGATAAAACAACTAAATATTTGTAAAGCATTTTGGAAACATTAAAGAAATATATAAATGCTAACTATTATTAGCATTAATAGCACAGAGTGAAAAACAATAAGGCAGGGTCTGATGTCACATTATATTATATATACATATATATACATATTTGATCTCTATATATACATATATATGTATGTATGTACATATAAATGATAAGTATCATTATTTGGTGAGTATTTTGGTTTTGTTTTCATTAAAACCAGTGGAACAACAAGCAGGATTTTTTTAGATCTTCATTTAAAAAGGAATAGTGGCAGCTTTGGTGTCCATGACACGTTATGGGTAAAAGTGTAAAGCTCCACTTTGGGGTAGTTATCCAAACAGTACATTTGTTTAAAAATCATTTTTCATTTTGTGTGAATACCATTGCCCTCTTCTGGACAGAATGCCACCTCCCTTTTATTTGGTGGCAGAAAATATAAATGTCTGTTCCTTGAATGATACATTTGTTCTTAGTCAAAAGGCAGAGAAGTTTGCTAATGAGCTCCCAATATAATTCTGTGATACTTTTGAGCTTGGGTGTCCTCTTTCGTTGTTTATCTCTCTCTGTCTCTCTGTCTCTGCCCCTGTCTCTTTCTCTCTCTGTCTCTCTGTCTCTCTCTGTCTTTGTCTCTTTCTCTCTCTCTGTTTCTCTGTCTCTCTGTCTCTCTCCCCCCCCCTCAGATTTTTATGTTAGGAATCTAGATAGCGATGAAAGAAAGAAAGAAATTATGTAAATGTATCATAAAAAACCACCATAGTTAGGTCTGATAAAATTTAACTTCAAAACAGTTTAAGTACAAATATATAGATATCATTGTTTTCAAACAAACAGAAATTCTAAGAAAATATTTAGTACACTCGGATCAAATTCTTGGGAAAATTAGTTGTTGCCAGTAATATAAACCTATATTTCCATCCTTCTTGTTAATAAACCAAATTTTCTTTTCTAATCTCACTTTTTTTTTCTCTAGGGGAGCAATGTACATCTTGACTGTCACTCAAGATAGACACAGTAAATAACAAATTCCTAATCAATATATTATTTAGTAAGCATCCACCACGTGCAAGGCACTGTATTAGGCCCTTGGTATAAACTTTAAAAGGTGAATTCATATAATCCTGTTTGTGTAACTGTTTTGTACGCTTTTACTTTTGGTTGTCAGGGTTTCTTAAATTGATCCATATTCTGGAACTGCATAATCAAGATGATAGTCTAGATAATGCAAAAAAAAAAATGCAAAAATGATTGCTATAAAAATAACAGTATTACAATAAAATAGAAACATCATTTTTTCTGAATTGATAATAGCAAGGTATTTCTGCAGAGCAAAGAAGGTACCTATAAATAATATTGAAATATGTATGGTTAATGAGTTTTGGGGTTATTCTGAATCTGTTCCATTTGTAGGTTCAGTATCGATAATGATCATCTGATTATAATGAACATAAGTGATGAAGATGATGCAACCTATACTTGTGTAGCAAATACATCTCTGGACATTGTTTCTGCAAGTGCTGTGCTTAGAGTTGTTGGTAAGAATATAGCCAAATGTTCAATAAATATAAGACATAAAGTTTTTGGGCAAAGAATGAAAAAACTCTGAATCTTTACCTCAGTTTTATTTTAGGAATAGTATGCTAATTCAACTAAGAACTAATTGTGTCATTTTTTTTTTGTTGAGACTATGTCTAGAATACAAATAAATGCTTAGGAACTAGTTGTATACAAATGGTAACTAAATAACCACTTTAGTAATAGTTTAGTGAACACATAAGGAGATGATGGAGGGATTTTTAGATAAAATCAATATTTTTTCTAAATTTCTGCTGTGTGATTATTAGTGTCATGTTTCCATAGATAGACTTCATTTTATAATTTCTATAATATGCAGTTTCTGCTTGATCATATATTTCTATTACTAATTTTTCAAAAAAAATTCTTTTATATTAATGTCCTTCTGGCTCCTCCTCCAACTCCAGCTCCTGTTTACGGTAAACTAATTCAAACCTTCTTTTTCTGTCTTCTCTGCAACATACTTCACATCTCCAAATAAATGTTTTCCCCCATTACATAATGTTTATTGATTGTTTATCCTTAGGGAGAAACATGTCAAATTGTTATTTTGTTGGTCATTTACTACCATAAATAGTTGGGAGTTTCTTTTACTCAGCATTATTCATTTCTAAAATTTTTATGGATGATTATACAATCAATTCAATTGATAAAATTTATGTAATGTGACAAGAACATTTTAAAATGATACATTGCTTTAAAAAGTTATTTACATTTGCAGAGTGAAAAAAACTATTTAAAATATGTAACATCACAAATTATTTTTCATTTCAGTTCTTTGAAGGTTATGTCTAGTTTCTGTTTCTGGAAAAGTGTACTTTCTCCCCCCAGAAAAAAAAAGAGCATAAAAGAGATTCATTGCCATTATTCTTGCATTTCTGATACAGAGTTAATGATTTACATTTATGTGAGATAAATCACTAAAGAAATGGCAAATAATAATGCATTTATGATATGATTTTTCTGTCACCTGGAAATGAAATTAGACATTACTTTCTAGATTATTTTCCATTTATCAAAACTGCTTTTTTCATTCAGCACTTAAATAGCAAATCTAATTTTGTACATAATTATCTCTTGAATTTTAATTTCAGTCATTTGTTAAGGTCGTGGGGCTTCAATTTGTTGGCATCTTTTGTTGCTGCTTCTGCATGAATAAACAAAAATAAATAGATATCTTTGAGGCTTTTTTAACCCCAAGGTCAAAGTCATTTCCTTAAGTGGGTATTCAGGATGGCACACTAATTCTATGGAACACTAAAGGACCATTTGGCATATTATTGCCTGGGAGTTGAGAGATTTAGGTAGTAGAGATATTTTGTAATATAATGATTATAATAAAGTATATTTTCGTGTCATACAAGGGTAAATGTACCTCCCCAAGTCCCTAACATACTGCTGTTACTAGGCAATGACTTTAAGCATTTAGTTTAAATATGCATGCTGAGATTGGTAAATTCTGTTGTGCTTCTTAGACTTCATTTCTAGAAGTTGCTCTTCTCCATTTTTCCTGATAGAAACGCAGTTTTGATTTCTTATATAAACATCCATTCTCGTTTATGAGAAGACTCATAAATGGAAAATATTGGTGATCCATGAATTTCAATTTCCATTTTAAAAATTATAAATAATTAATCTTCACTTGAGAAACAAACAAGTGAAACTCAGCAACATTATTCGATGAAAGTTTTTCATCAGTGCCTTGAATCCCAAAAAACCTCAGTTATTTTCATTTCATTTCAGCAGCATGCCATGTTAAGACTGAATGTGTTGTGTCTATAAGATTTCCTTCCATCCTATTCCTCTCTAAATACTAGAGAGGATAATTGATGGATCCCCTGTACTAAGATGGTTGATCATAATGGATGTGTTTGACCTGTAGATCGTCCAAATCCACCCTTTGATTTGGAATTGACAAGTCTCCTTGAAAGAAGTGTTCAGCTGTCATGGATACCAGGAGATGAAAACAATAGCCCTATTACAGGTATGTTCAGTCATTTGTTGTATAGCCATTATTCTAAGACTGAATTTCTGCCCCCCCCAAAAGAAAATTTCTGAAGCATTTTGGATTTGTGCAACTTAATTTCCCATCAAAGGTCTCTGCTGTCTTTCATTTGACTGAACCACCAAAGAGACCTAGTAGACTTTTTTTTTTATTAACAGTGGAATGTTTTCAGTTATAGGGTGCTTTTTGTGTTTTCAAAGCATAGTTATATCTCTAATCTCTTTGGAACCTCATGACAACTCTCTAAGGTAAGTAAAAACAGATATTCTTGGGATAAGGAAATGTCCTTAAGAGCAAGGACCACTTTTTTTCCTTTTTTTGAATCCCCAGAAGTTCCTCAAACATAACAAAAAGTTAATAAAGATTCATTTAATTAACTTAAACCAGGTAGATAAAGGGATGCTTCTAGGCCAATCAATTAAGCACCTATGTTATTCTAGGTAATGTATTAAGTGCTAGAGATACAAAAACAAATGGAAAGTCCCTGCCCTAGCTGCTCAGTATGAGTAGGACAATGTATACATATATTTATTGTATTGTTGAGTCACTTATGTCATATCTGACTCTTTGTGACCCTATTTGGAGTTTTCTTGGCAAAGATACTGGAGCAATTTGCTACTGCCTTCTTTAGCTCATTTTATAGATGAGACAAACAGGACTAAGTGGCTTAACAAGGGTCATGCAGCTAATAAGTATCTGAGGCTAGTTTTGAACTCACAAAGATGAGTCTATCCACTGTACCACTTAACTGCTCTACGTAGCTATGTAGATATATGCAAAATAGATAAATATTGATGGGGTAAAGAGGCAGGGAAGGAAGTCATTAATAGCAAGCAGAGAATCAGGACAGGCCATTTGTAGCAAGTGTCGAGATGATCTTTAAAGGAAACTAAAAATTCTGAGAGACACCATTATGGAGGAAGTATATTTTAGGCATGAGAGATTGCAAAAGCTGGAGATGAAATGGCTTTTATAAAGAATATATCTAGAAAGTCTATTTTCACTAGGTGATAAAGTTAGTGGAAGATCCAGGAATATAACCCTGATTCTTAACTCCCAGCCCAGGGCTCTTTCTAATAGACCATACCACAGTGGAATATAATTAATTTACCTTTATGAATTAACCTGAGTCCAGAGAATTAATTTAATTAGGGTAAAGCCTTAAAGAAATTTTATTATTGCCAAACAAAGACATGCAAAGAAAATTTGAAGGCATTCCCTAGAGTACAAATATTATATGCCTTTATGGTATCACTATTAAGAACAGTACTCTTGATACTTGCCTGTCTCCTGTAGGAATGGATTCTTTCAGTGATCCTTTCCTTCAATCTAATGTCAATCTCCCTTTATCCAGTGACTTCTTAACACCTTCCTTCATGTGCCCAGATTTCTCCCATCCTTTAAAAAGAACACCTCTACATTTGATTCTATCAAACTTTTAAACTATGATCCTATAATGCTCCTTTTCACAGCCAAATCTTAGAGAAAGCTATCTACACTCTAAAGTCCCAAGTAATTATATTGTACTTGGCAGTTTTATTTTTCTTCTTTCAATATTCTTCATCAACTAGTGATGTTATATGTTACTGCTAATTAAATAAGTCAGCTAAATTTAATGATTTCTTTAGAATAATTTGTCAGTTTTTTCACATTGAAAAGCTATCATTGGATAATAATGCTCTATTTGCCTTATAATTTTGTAAATATCATTATATTTTACTATCCTGAAATAGCTTTCTATTGACAAATATATCCTTAAAAAGAAATCTTTTATCAACATAACTGATGTATTCTAACATGTAATTCATAGTTTTCTATTTAACCATAGCCAAGTGGAAACCAACTGTTAAAGTGTCTAATTTCAAATGAGATTTTTAGAATGCAAATTGTTGCATTTTATTGAAATATGTAGATGCTGAAGGGAAACGTACTTATTTATAAAGTATATGCCAAAAGGCAGTAATGCTTTATTTTTTTCTACATGCTGTTTTACCCCAGCCCATTGTCATTTGAACTGTCTTAATGTTTTTTAGTAGAATGCAATTCAGTTGCTAATTTTATAGCATAAAGATAGCAATGGAAATATTAAAACATACCTGTTGATGTCTTTTAAATATTAGTGAAATATCAATGAATTAGTCAAATATTACATATTTGTAATTGACATAATTGGCAATTAGTCAAAATTACATATACTCTAACACTTCAATATTTAAAGAATCTAAACTTCAACACTTTAACGATTTGATCTGATCTGCATAAGTTCCTGTGGCCAAAACACTGTTACTTGGTTGCCAAACTTCTGGTGATTAGCTTCTCTGGACTTGGGCTAGTTCTCAAATGCCTGCCATTAAGTCTGGTGTTTTGTCCATAAAGCTAAGACTATTCAAAGTCATATTATCTAAAATAGAATAATTGATTACAGTCCACTGGAAGTATGTAATGCAAATTCAAATAGCATATCCATTTTGTGGGAGTCCTTAATCATGCTAATTAGAATCTGACCCTGTTTGAAAATTTTCCAGCTTGGTGGATGACCAGAGCTGGCATTCTGCTAGCAAAGTCTTTAAGAACCCAGTTCTCCACATTGCAAAAAGCCATCAGAGGGGGTCTTGAATGGAGGGACATATGTGTATCCAGAAAACAAGCATGTAGACTAGGGGAGTATTGCTTGTCTTCCCAGTAGTTGTTGAATTCTCTCTGGGTGTGAGATAGAATTTCTTTGCTATATGTGCAACAAAAGGAAGTATGGCCAAGTAGAAAAAGATGAATCTTGGAGGCAAGAGGAACCTGGCTTCATGTCTTATCTCTCACATTGCTTGAGTGACCCTGAAGCAAGTGACTTAAAACTCTTGATATCCCAGATAACTCTCTTAAGTCTTTAAGTTTCAGGCAAGTTGCTAGTCTGTTGGTAGAGGAATTGTACATACTAGGAGTTCTCTATATTGATGAAATCAATTCAGAACTCTCCTCCAGCAAAAAAAAAAAAAAAGAATAAAAAAAAATTACACAAATTGTAGGATGTGTTCTGGGTGACATTCATTCTTGTCTTTATGTCATGGTAACAGTAAAAGAAGATGGCTTTAACATATGGCAGATAGAGAATGAGGATAACTGATTGAAGAGGAGGAGAGATCACTGGACTAGGACTTAGGAGGGCTAGCTTCTGGTTTCAGCCCTGCTGTTAATTGACTGGGCGACCCAGTGCAAATCAAGTCATTTCACATCCCTGTCATTTCACACCTCCATTTTTTAATGAATAAAATGATGAAGGTTGCTTTCAGCTCTGAAGTCAATCATTCTATAATCATATAGATTCAATATGCCTTAATTAAATTCATAATGTGTGTAGACAACTGCACAGGTAATGAGGGAGATGCATCATTTAAATAAGACTAAAATCCTGTCTTCATAAAATTTACAATCTAATAAATTGTCTGAGGAGCCTTTCAGATCTGAAATTTTTAATTCTATGATTAGAATTTAAAAAGTAAAATAGGGAAGTATAATGGAATTTTTTAGCTTTGGCTTAATTTTTATAGCCAAGTTATCAGGTGATGTGGGGAAGAGGGTGAGAGAACAAACCAGGAAATGAAAATAATGGCTAGAGAGAGAAAGATAAGTAGCTAAAAGCAGGGGCCTACTGAATATTTCTTTATCTCCTTTTCTCTTTCTTCATTCTTTCTGTCTTTCCCCTCTCTTCCTTTTTCTCTTCCTCTTTCTTCTTCTTCCCTTTCCCTCTCCCCATTCCAAGCTGTGTAGACTTCTCCTGCATTCCTCTCCCAATGATAATTCTTATCTAGGAGATCAAGTCAAAACTATAATCTCAAAATATTAAACTATCATTCAGTTTTTAGACATGACCCTAGAGGATGGGGCAGGACAGCATTAAGGCAGAATATTATTAGCTATTTTTCCAGTAGTGTACAAATACTTATAAACCAGAGGAAAATACACACACACACACACACACACACACACACACACACACACACA
>JAJPUD010005830.1:24504-136915 GCA_023553655.1 Myrmecobius fasciatus
GTGTGTGTGTGTGTGTGTGTGTGTGTGTGTGTGTGTGTGTGTGTGGTGTGTTGGAGCAAAGAATAGCAGTGAATGGAGTAATTAGGTCAGGATGCAGAGCTAATTCTTCTTTTTCTATTGCTCCTCCCTCATGCCATCCTGTACTCTTTTGCCTGTACCCATGTAGCTTACTTGTTCTCTTCTCATTGAGATTAGATCTCTGGTGATCTAAAGTCCATTCATTTTTTTGTTCATTTATCTCCAACCCTTCCCAGATGTTTTTCTTATATTTATTGTTTTGTGACAAAGTCTAACCTCTTTGAAACTCTGATCTCCAATAAACTTTGTTTTCCATCATAGCTAGAAAAAAAGACAGTTCTCTGAGAAAAATAGTTTCTACTGTTGATTTCAGCATTTCCTGTTTTTACTGATCTTATTTACATTTGGGAATATAGTTTCTTGTAAGAGTAAAGTGTTAATGTAATGTACTTAATGCAGTATGACTTTTTAAGAGGTTTCTGAAAGTTAATACTATTTTATTTTGGGTTATTTCTTGTGGTTTGATTTTTACGTTGTTATTAGTTTGTTGTTTATTTGTTTTTTTCCTGTAGCCCTTAAAAGGTTTTGATTCTAATGGACCTGGTCTTCAGTATAAAGTCAGCTGGCGCCAGAAAGATGGTGATGACGAGTGGACATCTGTTGTAGTTGCAAACGTATCCAAGTACATTGTATCAGGAACACCAACCTTCGTTCCATATTTGGTGAAAGTACAGGCACTAAATGATGTGGGATTTGCTCCAGAGCCTGTGATAATCATTGGGCATTCTGGAGAGGACTGTGAGTGTCTTTTCTTTTTTATTTACACTTTTTTTTGAGACTGGGTCCTTGGAGTGCAGGGGTCACCCACAGGCATTCTCAGTGTTAGCCGATAATGAAACTTCAGTCTACTCTATTTTTCCAACTCAGGCCAGAGCTTAAAACCTGGGGTCCCTCTGAGGATTTCCATTTCAGTGCTGGACTTGGTGCAGACTTCTGCTCAGTACCTAAGTTTTGCATCTCATAAATCCCAGACTCAAACAATCCTCCAGCCTCAACTTCCCCCAATAGAAGAGATTGCAGGTGTGCTTCATCACACCTGGCACTTTTCTTCTGAAAAAAAAAAAATATGGCTGCTCTCAAAGTCTTTGCATTATTTGAGCACCAAAAGAAGGGAGGCAGGAGGTCAGCTTTTTGTGGCAATATTATTTCTATGGGTTATGCTTGGGGACAATTGCTTGGGGAACCAGTATTTTAAAATTTCAATGCTCAACAAAAGTATCTAGAATTATGAATACTATACTAATTTTTTTGAAAGTTTTACTTTTGTAAATCCATAACCAAATGAAGATATATTATCTTTCAGTCCCTGACAGCCTTTTAAATTGGACTATTAAAATCCATTTCTAAGCCAAAGGTTTTGTAAATAAAACCCAGCATAAACAGAATGATAATCTGCTTCTAAGTCCTACTCTTTTCATTTTTTCCAGTACCAATGGTGGCTCCCAGCAATGTGCATGTGAATGTGGTGAACAGCACCTTGGCTGAAGTACACTGGGAGCCTGTACCCCCAAAAAGCATTCGAGGACACTTGAAAGGCTATCGGGCAAGTAAAGGGGAGCACTTCCCCATTGTTTTCACTGCTATTGATTTTTCTTTAGCTTTTAATCAAAGACTTGCTATACTGAGCAAGATCCACTTCTAGGATCAATTGTAGAGTAAGAACTTTGGAGAAGCTTGGAATTACTGAAACATGGAATCAGGAAGACCAATATTCCAGTCCAGCTTAAGACATTTATAAGCTTAATTAAGTCACTTAATATTTCTCAGCCTTAGTTTCATTGTTTATAAAATGGGGAAAATAATACTACCCAATCCACAGAGTTGTTATAAGCATCAAATGAGACAATATATCCAAAGTGCTTTGCAAAGTTGAAAGTACTATATAAATGTTAGTCATTAAGTATTAGAACTTTGAAAAATAGATTTGATGAAATAAAATATAGAATAATTTGATATACTGATATAGAATAATCAAATCAATCTAGAAAATCTATATTGAAATATAGAAAATACATTTGAGAATATTTCTGAATCATCTTAGATGCTTTCAGTTATGACCTATACCTAAACAATCTCAAGTGATGATCCAAAATTAGAATTTCTTAATGCCATACAATAAAAGGATGAAAAATAATCAAATATTCTAGAAATTAATGTATTTATGTATGGATTACCAGCCTTCAAAGAATGTTAATATGATAAAATGTACTTAATACTAAATCTAAAGAATCAAGGGAATAATAGATAGAGTGCCATTCTTGGAGTCAGGAAGACATAAGTTCATGTCCCAGTTATGACACAGGAAACCTGTGGAAAAGCTGTGTGATCATCTCTTAACCTCTCTGTGATCTAGGCAACCCTCTAAACTGTAAATTCTGTAAATTACAGAAAAGCTGCCAATAAGCATTAGTAGAAATGTTCCATACCTGATGAAAATACAAGTCAGGATGAATGCTGAAATACAATTTTGCCTTTCTTTGATAATTTAAATGGCACTTCAAGACTTTGGAGTACCTCAGAGTCTTTCTTATGAACAGTGATAATTGTTGAGCTGACAAAACATTAGAAATGCTGATTAATGGAGTGTTAAGGGTGCTAAAAATGTCTAGTGACTATTTTAACTACACTACACTTCCTGACTTATTATTCTGACTCCAGGAAGTTATTTTTTTCCCTGAGGCAATTGGGGTTAAGTGACTTGCCCAGGGTCACACAGCTAGGAGGACAAAGAATTTAATTTTTTAACTGTTAGCATGTTCATTTTATTAAAAATTAAACATGGCAAAATAATATACACACAAGCAATGACTGATTCTTGGCACAGCCTAACTATGCCTTAGGAATGCTGAAGCAAACAACAAATAACAGTATGATATGTTGGCCAGCATCCAAAGCCAAGCAGAATTTTTTGAGAATTAAATATAACCCGTACTCAATAAATAATTGTTCATTAACTGATTTAATGCTGACTGATATTTCTATAAGAATCATGAAAAAAGTTCCTCTCTTCTATTTTGCTATTATGTTAAAGAAAATTAAAGCAAGCATAAAATTACTAAAACTGCCATTAATCATTGTTTGATTCTCCCAAACATGAAACTACTGGGAATTAATATTTATTCTATCTTTATGTTACCTTTTCTACAATCACTATGTCTTTTACCAATGAATTTTAGCATAATCATTATCATCCATTTCCTGGATATACTGAAGCTAACTATTGCTTTATGTCTGTCTAATAAAATACTGTTGCTCTTTTTTTTTCACTTGGGTCAGACTCTTCATGACCCCAATAGGGGTTTTTCTTGACATTTCTTGGAATAGTTTGCCATTTTCTTTTTCACCTCATTTTACAGGTGAGGAAACTGAGGCAAACAGAGTCCAGAGCCTAACTAAGTGTCTGAGGCTGGATTGAACTTTGGAAGATGAATCTTCCTTAATCTATGTCCAGTACTCTCTCTTATTTATTTGCCTTCTGACTAGATCAAAAAGACCATTCTTTACCTTATTTCTTTCTTACCTAGCCCTAATTGCTGAATTAGGCAAATGCCTTCATCAAACTAAGACTAAGACCTGTTAAAAATCTTAGCTTAAAAAGGCCAAGGACTCCCACTGCATCCAAGGTCATCTCCAGTTGTCCTGATCTATATTTTGCCACTGGACCCAGATGGATCTGGAGGAGAAAGTGACGCAGGTGACCTTGCACAGTCTTCCCTCACTTAAATCCAGTTCACTTGCATGTAAGGGCACCACCTCCTGTATATTGTGGTGCTTTTTGAGAATGAGAAACAAATGACAAACAGTAAAATAGGTTTGCTATTATATTATCCATACTTAATTTAGTTTGCCAATGGTCTGTGGAGTTCAGATTCTTTTTTGCTCATGTAACTAAGAAGATATGAGCTCAAAAAAAAAAAAAACCCAGCTCAAAAAATTCATCTCAAGCAATTATTAACAACATGACTTGAACAAGTCATTTAATCTCAGCCTCAATTTCCACATCTGTAAAATGAGGAGGTTAGACTTAATGGCCTTTAAAGTCCCCTTTATGTGTAAATCTAGGAAGCAGAAATTTTTTTGGAAAGAAGATAAATTTACTATGTTTGTTTAACCCCAAATCTTTCAGTGTTCTCCCCTTCATATGTTGCTGACTTTCTATCAATTTAGATTTACTACTGGAAAGTGAAAAATTCATCTAAGAGGAACAAGCGTCATGTTGAAAAAAAAATCCTCACTTTCAATGGCAACAAGACTCATGGCATGTTGCCTGGCTTGGAACCTTTTAGCCATTACACGCTGAATGTTCGAGTTGTCAATGGGAAAGGAGAGGGTCCTGCCAGTGTTGACCAAGTATTCAATACTCCAGAAGGAGGTATGAGATTAATATGTTAGAAAGGAGAACTTTGCTATAATCAAATTGGCCATTGAAGCACCTTGGAGATTTTTATATGGCAGAGTAGTCTCTATTTTGGAAGCCAATATTTGATTTTCCTACATGGTTATATACCAAAAACCAAAACATATATACAGACAGAGATAGTAAAATGCATGTGGGCAGATCTGGCAATCACTTACCTGATGTGTTTTTAGGGGAGCCAATAAATATATTTCTCTATTCACTCTTCTCTGTAATTAGGAATTGTGCATCAGACCACAGTAAGTAATCTGTGTCATCTAGTGTTGTTAGCTCTGACCATTAAGAGAAAATAATCTGTTAATGCTTAGGACCCAGACCCAATATTTTTGGAGTAAGGGGGGAAGTTTCCTAGTATACAGTCCTGTCCTACTTACTTTTCTCTAGCTTTTCTTAGGTCTGGAAAAAAAACTTTTTCCCCCCCACTGACTCCTAACTGTAGACATTACAAGGTCAAATTAACTTTTTACAGGTCAAAGATAAGGCACACCTCAACAAAGAAATTCAAATGAAACAAAAACAACCAAGTAAGACATTCAGAGTTTCCATGAAAGTTGACATACTGCAATTTCTCTCAGATACTAAGCCATCCATTCCTTTTCTATCTAGTCCTTTCTTAGTGCTCCCCTTTTCTTCTTCTTTTGATCATAGTAACTAACTACTTTAGGGGCAACCCGTTTTCTACTTAAAATCAAAAAGTAGTTTCCAATTAATGATTTATATAAAGTATTTCACCAAAAGGAGTTTTTTTTTTGTTACTATCATTCAGATATCGTCAAATTGTTGTAAAGAGTGATAGCTGAACAACAGGAAAAAAAAAACAGAAAATAATTGGAGGGGGCATGAGTAGATATGGTCTTAATAACATTAAAGAAATGTAAAAAAAAATCAAGATGTTGCAGAATAATATTTGATAAAACCTTACTAAACTTATTGTCAATAGCATAAATACAAATATAGCAAATATATATATATCAAACACTTTCCATGTGTAGAGCACCTTGCTAAGCTATGTAGTGGTATAAAATTTAAATAAGACATATTCCCTGATCTCCAGGATCTTAGATTCTAAGAGCAGGTGAGATACCAACATAGACAGCTATAATCAGAACTAAATTGATAAGAGGTTTAACAATTGGCTCTCTAGGAAAAAATGTATGCTTAATAAACTTTGAAGTTTAATTTGTATTAGTATTTATGTTAACTTATAGATTTACTGTTGTTTTAAATAAATCTAATAACTAAATATATCAATTTTAATTTATAACATGGTAAATGTTAATAGTTAAGGATTTTGAAACCCAAACCTTTGAGAACTGATGATCTAGGGAGATGGCATTGAGAACCTAAACCAAATATAGATGGTGGGAATAAAGAGTGGGAATAAGAGATACTGTAGAAATAGAAATTATTAGATCTGGAAACTTATTAGATTTAGTGATAATCTCTGGCAATAACTATATCAAGCAAAACAACTAACTCGAGGCTTTAATATTTGGAGTATTATGTGCTTTTGTGTAATGTGCTATTTTTAGCATAATTATAATATTTAAGGAAATTATTTTTACTACTATATTTTCTCATTACAAGTCCCCAGTGCTCCTCTTTTTCTGAAGATTGTTAATCCAACCCTTGATTCACTAACTCTGGAATGGGATCCACCAAGTCATCCAAATGGTATTTTGACAGCATATACCCTGAAGTTTCAGCCAAGTAAGTTACTGGGGGGAATGGAGAGATGAAGAAAAAGGGGAAGAAAAACCTATCTTTTCACATCTTAGCTGATTGATTCTTTGAATATACTGTTATTTGTTTTAATATTTAATGCTGTTTTGATTTTTAAAAGATGCATGATTTGTCAGAATACACACTCAATATTTTCATTTGAAGGGAAAGATTATGTACATTATAAAATGACAGATCTATACCATGTAACTTTCCATCATTGGTCAAAACTTAGTAAAAAATGGGTGTGCCATTGTTAGTAAATCAAATGAAGTCTGTAAATATGATATCAATAAGACTAACAACTCTGTATCAAATTGACATGCTGCCTCTAAGCGGACATTTATGGATTAATTACATAAACTGTAATGTGAAGACTGCCAAAAAATCATATTGTGACCCCAATTATAGGATATTCCAAAATTTTTCATATTAGTTTTCTAAGCCACCCCCTACCTCCACATTTTTTTTCTATTTGTCCTATACCTTAGTGTAAAAGTCCTAAAAAAATTAGTATAGTATTAGCCCCATGAGGCAAAGAGTGAACAGGATATAGAAAGAACAGAATAGGAATAATGTGGGTTTGAGCCTTTGGTTAGCTATTTGCAGAAATGCTGATTGTGTTTCTATTATGAAATGGCATCGCTAATTATTAATGTGTTTGTTTTCCCATGACAGTTAACAGCACACATGAATTGGGTCCTTTGGTAGATATAAAAATTCCAGCCAACATGACAAGCCTAATTTTAAGAAATTTAAGTTACAGCACACGCTACAAGTTTTATTTCTATGCACAAACCTCAGCAGGATCTGGAAGTCAAATAACTGAGGAAGCTGTGACAACTGTGGATGAAGGTAAGATGGGTATGTATAAACAGTCTTCCTATCTGTTCCAATATGTCAGTGTGCTGGCCTTTTAATAATTCTAAGCTTTGACTTCTTTTTAAGGGATATCCTTGTATGTGTCATGTAAAGATTTCTGGTGACTCTTCATTATTTTATATATTTTAAAACCAAACTAGTGCACCTTTTCAAGTTTAGCATGAAAATTTGAAAGCTTACACTACAGTATTGGGGGGGAAAATAAACATTTTGCCAGGTGATTGAATTTTATTTCTATTTTCTCTCTCTCTCTCTCTCTCTCTCTCTCTCTCTCTCTCTCTCTCTCTCTCTCTCTCTCTCTCTCTCTCTGTCTCTCCTTCCCTCCCTCCCTCCCTCCCTCCTTTCTTCTGCCTTTTTCTCACTCTCACTCTCTTAACAAGATGGTATAGTAGAAGAGATCATGATTTGTGAACTTCACCATATACATGAATAAATCACAATTTCTCTGATTTTGTTTCCTCATCTGTAAAATTAAGGTAGACCAGTTGATCTCTAAAGTTTCCTTTCCCTCTAAATCCTATCATTCTAAAGGCTAATTAAATAGCCCATTAATTTTCTCTGAGATGGACAAAGGCCTTAAATTCACTGTGATTAGAATGAAGCAAAATATCTTAATAAAGGGCTCAAAGCAAAGAAGAAATAGTTTAATGGAGCCAGAAGTGTCTGCTATACTTATTTTAGACTTTATAGTCCTTTGGAATTTTTCTATTTGAATGACTAATATTTGAAAGGATTTTGGGGAAATGATGATGATACCAAGTGCATTTTTTTCAGTTTTCTAACTTAAAACTTTTTAGAAGTTACCCATTTAATTTTGAGAACTTTTCTTAAATCTTATAGTTGGTTACCATCTTTTCTAAAAGTTGTTTGGAATATTCTAAACCTGTATCAGCCTTCATCTTTAGAACAAAGCACAAAAAATATACCTTAAATGATATGTGGATAGTAACTTTGTTTTTACTTCTTGATGCATTTGCAACAGAATATCTTGTAGTATTTTTCATTATGCTTACATGCACTGGCATTTTGATCTGTATTTTTTTTCTAATTTCTCTGCATTCATTTCCATCTTCTAACTAACCCTATAGTACACTATTTTTGTTTTCTTTCATTAAAGCTGGTGTTCACCCACCTGCAGTGGGTGCAGACAAAGGTAAATTAAATCACCTGCATGACTTTGTAAATTTACAAAACTTGCAATATAATGCATGGAAAATTTCAGCATGGTTATCATAGGGCATGCCTTGACTACTTAATAGAGGAAAATGAAATATAAAATAAACCTAGAAAATGCTTAAGAAAGGAAGAATTCAGTACAATATATCCCTTGACTTGTTCTATTCTCTTTGGGTGTAAAAATCCATGAATTCACCAAGTAAATGTTCTTTAAAAAAAAAAAGGTTAGGGCACTCATCTAAGTCTACTTTGGTATGATTATGGTCAAATTGGACCCAATATTTATGACTAATTCTTTTTCTCCTGTTTTCCCTGAATAGGTAGGTTCCTATCATATTCTTATTAAAAAAACCCTTAAAGGATCCTGATCTTAGGGAATTTTATTTTTTGTACAGAATGTCAATGAACAGTTATTATAATAATCCTAAATAATGAGAATGACAAATCATTAGAGAACCAGTAGCACATCTACATGGAATTCTCATACTTACTACTCAGATATTATGTGTTCATGAGGGGTTACTGTTATTAGAGTGTCTATGCATTGTAAAACACAGGACAGACTTGGTTTTGAAGAATGAATGAGATTACAAGCTCTAATTTTAAAAATAACTTCAATAATGCATTATATTTATGTTTTTTTCATTCTGGTTGAAAATTTAAAGTATATGTGGCATTATAAATTAAATTAAAATTGCTAAATTAAACTATAGTTTTTGTCAGTGCAAACAGATTTTAATTAAATTCTTTTGAGAGTATTAATGTTAACTTGCTACCATGCTCAACCAGCAAAAAAAGGACCAATAAGAATATTATCTTGGCCCCTTCCTGTTCTGTTACTTTTCTGTGAAAATGTTATATGAGTATCTTTGACCTACTATAACTGTTATGTTATAGCAACATTTGTTGTAAAATGCATTTTTTAAAGTTAATGTTATTTTAGTGATGATTCTTCAATGTAGGATTGGATATATATATTCTACTGGAGAAATATGTTAGATCTTAATTCCATTTAATGCCTCCAAACTTTTAAAATGATATTTAAATAAGAAAAATAACTTCTCTCATTAAATAGACATAATTTTTTAAAGTTCTGTACTTTAAAAGACACAAAGTAAAAATTCTTTAATTAAGAATATTATATTTATAAGTAAATTATTTTCCTGGCAGGCTTGAAGACATTTTTATGCTTTGCCTATCATTTGACCTTATTGATTTTACAGACATTATCAAAGGAAAACATCTTGTGTGACAGTTGGTGGAAGCAGATTAAGCTAAGAACTGAAATAATCAAATATTGTTTGTAGGAACTGAAGACTGACTAATATCTAAAACAAATAAGATTTCATTCCTTTTCTTAAATGTAGCTTATTTAACTTATAATAAGTGCTTAACGTACCAGTATACTTTACAACTTAACAAAGTTCCTTCTCAAATATAAGCCAGTTGTCAACATGTCTTATACATGACAACTAATGATAATGGCATTTTAATATGGCACATACAAGTTCCTAGCATAGGATTTGGAGAATGGTGCTCCTTAAAATGAATATATAACCTAATTCATAGTAATTTCTCCAGTTTGTAATTCTATTAGATGAATTTCTAATTATAAAAATATCAGCCTACTCTTTGATGCACAAATGCCTAGTGTTGTCAAAGTTTTACTTCCTTACTGATATTCCTAAAGTTATTTTCCTTCTTAAATCATGTCAATAGTTTACTAAGAAGTCTTCCCACTTCCTTTTACTAGTGTTTTACTACATGACATGTTGAATAACTATAAAGGAAAATAAGCAGAAACTACAAACACTAGATAGATGTGAAATGATGTAATTGAAAGTATATTTATAATGTATTTTCACTAATTGTCCAGGACAGATATCTAGATATTAGATAATTCAGTATTCTTCATCCATTTATAGTATAAATGAAGGAAATTATTTACTTATATAAACAAATTTTCTAAAAATATTTTATTATATAATTTTAACAAGATATGAAGTGAAAAACTCCATTATAAGATGCATCCCTATGTATCAAAGAAATGAGTATGTCTGACATAAATATTCTTACTTTAAAAACTATTATGGATTGTTTGTCTCTGGTTTTACTGCAATGTCCCTGTATATTATTATCTGAGTCACAGCTTATGGGAAATGGATTTGGTCATCAAAAAGACCCTTTCCATATCTCCTAAATCTAGCACCTAAAACTACTAAGGCGGCTTCCTAAAAAAAAAGGCAACTGTTTCACACAAGCTTTTGCGTTTGCTTTCAAATGGGGACTTCACTATACATATAAATTACTTTTTCTGTGACTTCATTACTTCTCTATAAGATATATCTTCAAATTGTCATTTCCCTTTTTTGAAAGTTTTATTTTGAAAAGTATTCCACATCCTGATGTCTTGGCTCCAGTGTAGATTCATAACTAACTCTTGCCAAAATGTGATCATTCTGCATAAGTAAAAATTCCTTAAAGAGGCTTATTTCCAAAGAACAGCAATAAATCAGTAGTACAGGCTGGATATTGTGGTTATGGTATCTAGGTCTCTCCTGACTCAGGCATGACCCAGAAAAGTCAATTGAGTAAATTAAAAAGAAAAACAAAAAAACAAAACATAATTCCCAATTGAGTTTTGCTCATAGTTGTTTATCCTTTAATAGAAATTAAGATCCATACTCTTCTAAATAAAAGCATTTTCCCAAATATGATGTAATTTGAAAAGTAAAAGTGATAGACAGTATTTTAATAATTGAAATCTTTTATTCTGATTAATCATATCCATATGTTAGTAAGATATATACCCAGTAAATTAACAAACATAGTTGCATGTGTCACTTCTGATCTTAATGAACATAGTATGGTTATACTTCAGTGAAAATGACTATTTTAACCTTGATAAAACTTTCTATTAACTTCAAAGAAATAGCTGCAATTATGAATCTAAAGCAGAGGTTACCTTTTTGGTTAAAAAAAATTTTCATCATAAGCATTTATGTCATGGACAGTAACAGACAGACCCCTTTGGTAAGCTGACAAATTCTTTGTATCCCTTCTCTGAATAATGCATAAATGCATAAATTAAAATACATAGGATTACAAAGCAAACAAATTACCAGGAATATATAAGAGAAGAGTTATCAAAGTATTTTTTTAAGTTTGTGGACCCCAAGTTAAGAACCTCTGATCTAAAGGAAGTTAATTGCTATGGTTTGGAATAAATGATAAGTAAAAGTGATAGAGATAGCAGTTATTCGTTTAACAGTGATGCAAAAGTAAAAAAATAGTTAGCAATAATTTCTAAGTAACACCATTTGGCTAGTTGATAAAGTAAATTGATAAACACTAATGATGGAAACTATAGAAATAAGCAGAATATGTAGCCCCTGACAATTAATATAGACCCCAATATTAAAATTCAATTTCATTCTATTTCAATAAGAATTTATTAAGTATCTACTGTATAACCAGTACTGTATTAGCCAGTGGGAATTTAGAGGTAAAACTAGGACAGATCCTACACTCAAATAAATTTTTCTACTGAAAAGAAATCATCTTAATGGAGATAAGTGAAATATGTAGATATGGACAAAGCTGCATATATATGTAAGAAAAGGAAATACAAATGCTAAATTAACATACTATTCTTCAGTCCAGTGATAATGGCCTTTCTGCTGTTTATCAGATGAGCTCTTGGCTCTGGGAATTTTCACTCTCTGTCCTTCATCCCTGGAATATACTCAACCCTCCTCATCTCTATCTCCTGGCTTCTCTGGCTTCCTTCCCATCATAGATAAAATCCCATTTCCCACAGGAAAACCTTCTCAGTTTCTCTTAATTCTAATGTCTTCCCTCTGTGGATTATTTCCTATTTATCTTGTGTGTAGTTTATTTGTACATAGTTGCATGAATGTTGTCTCTGCCCATTAGATTTACAGCTCCTTGAGAACAGGGATTATCTTTCTTTATATCCCACAATGCCTAGCACATAACAGGTAATTAGTAAATATTTATTGGATGATTATATACTATACGAAATGTAAACTATTCTGTGATTTTTTTTGTAAAAGACCAGCAGTTAAGCTTTTCTCAAATAACTGATAATTAAACTTTATTATATAGTGACTTTCATTACACAGAAGCCTTCTGTTATCACTTTATTCAAATTTGTTCTATTCAAGGATGACTTCTATTTCTACCTCTATAATGAATGATCCATGGTCCCTGAACCATAGATCAAAAGACTCTTTTTTAACTTCTTCCTATCTCTTGACTTACTGAACAGATAGTTCACTCATTTATTAATCTATTTACTTAGTCAATCTGAGGGTATCACTTTTACCTTTTGATTTAAAAGAATAAGAGCTAGTCAGAAGTGAAGTTTTTTAAAATGCACATCTACAAAAGGATAACTCTCCTATTTGTAATTTCTAATCTATACTAATATAACCATATACAAATAGAGCTGTATGTTTGTATTTGACAGTTTTCAACTATGGTTCCCAAAATGACTTAATGAAAACTGAGTTTTCTCATATGCAATTGTAAAAAGTTCATTTCATTTTTTATGAAAATAAATTAATCCAGGCAGAGAAATGAAATTTATTCCCCTAACCAATGGTGCTTTTTACCTTTATCCCTGAAGTATTAGAACATGGTAATGAATTTTTTTTTAACCTTCACATCTAATTATGAATCTGTTGATCAATTTGGTAAAGTGTGTAAAAGTTGTCCACATTTAGCTAATTTGATTCATTTTTTGAATTTATAAGAAATTTATAAGAACTTGAATATTTTTTAAAATTCATAGCAAATTCAATAAAAATCAATAAAGTTGAATGAAATAGCAGAAGCATTATAAATGGTTTGAATTATTTTACTAGATGCATTTTTCCCTAGTTCCTAGCAACTCAATCGATCTGCCTTTTTTGGTACTTAGGTAGCATGATGGCTAGCATAACAAATGAATTTTCATATTCCTCTCTTCTAGTAATATCTGTTGGATTTGCATCAGGGCGGTTTAGGAAAATGTAAGTGAATTAACTTGAGAGAAGGAGTCTTTACCTTGTCAGCAATATTCATCATCTTTGGATAAATTAAATATTCAAGAAGATTAGACTTTAAATTAGCTTTGGAACATTTATTCTTATTGGCAGCAAGGGTCAAGTGGTCTGCTTTTTCTACTTCAAGAGAGGCTTTTAGCTTCTTTCTGGTTCTTCTAAGATAATGTAGTACACTTCTGAATTTAATTCCAAGGTTTGAATTAATACATTGCTACTATACAATTTACCCTCATGGAAGAAGCTTTCTCAACATAAAAAAGATTATGGCTGGTTAGCCTAAAAAGATGTCTGTGCTTTTAAAAATAAATAAATAAACCTTGAGCTAAAATCTGCTGAATCCCTTTGGTGCAGGCTGCCAAGATTGAGATAATCGTCATCTTAAAGTTAATTTTCAGATTTTGTTGCAGTTGATTTAGTAAGGCCTTTTGTTTCCAGAGTTATTTATGTTTTTTGTGACTTCATATTTTATGAATGAAGCATAAAAATGCTTGTGAAAAAACTGCATGAGTTTTAAGCATGCATGTGTAATCAGAAAACCTTGACAGGTAAGGTTGTTTTGTTGTCAGTAGTGTCTCTTGTGAACATATTTTTTTATTCTTTCTTTCTTCTTTCCTCTGCTAACGGATATTCAGAAATCCATTTTGCAACTTCTCCTGCTATGCATACTAGCCGTCCAACATTCTATAAGGGTACTGTGAGCTTCTTTTTCATTACAAATATGGTAGGGATAGCTACAAAACCAGCTTTTCTATGAAGCTGGCATTAAGGGATTGAAGTAGACACAAGAAAAAGTTGCATTATACTGAATCACTCTATGTTATAATTCAGTAAATGAATACTATAGCATTTCCTAGGACTAACCATCAAGATATGTCAGTTTGTGTTATTCAGGATCTTTGTGGTAAAATTCATAGACTGAGTTCTATGTTTTTCTATGATAGTGCAGGAGATTTAATTGTTAATTTATTTATTAATTTTGTAATTTGACAATCAGTACAGTTTTTTATGATTTCATTTTTCAACAGACTAGGAAACAGATTAGGAAAGTTACATTTTAATACTAAATTCCAAATTTAACTATACTTAAGAAGTTTCAAAAAATGGAACCTTGTTTCATGCCTGTGTATTGGAGCAGCGATTTAATGTTTTGTTTGTGTTTTCTGTCATGTATTTAGTTCGACCAGTTAATCCAAGGATCCGAAATGTTACTGCAGCTGCCGCTGAAACCTATGCCAACATCAGTTGGGAATATGAGGGACCAGATCATGTCCACTTTTATGTTGAATATGGTGTAGCAGGGAGTAAGGAACCATTTCATTCACTGATTCTAACTTCTAAAAAAGATTTAAAGAGATTTTAGTCATTAATTATCATATGCCATTACATTGGTACTTTAAAGTCCACTTTGGTTTGTTGTATCTAGAAATATTTAATTTAGGGAATGACCCAGTTATTAAAATATAATTGTGTTTTGAGCCATCAGATTACATATTTGGTTTATAAACAGAAAATCTTTCATAATTCTTAATGCTATTAAAAGTAAATGATATAATTAATTTCTATTTTGGTAGGTCCTCTCTACTAATTAGGTGAAACAGTGTGTGGAGCACTAGATTTGGAGTCAGGACAATCTGAGTCTGCTTCAATTTCTTCAACCATGTGGGAATAAAAATAGTATATACCTCCCATTGTAAATGAGATATTCTGAAGCATTTCGCAAACTTTCAAATGCTATCTAAAATGCTAGCTTTACTATTACCACTAGGACACCAGGTTTATATATTTGGCACAAAAAGTCAGATTTAAACCCCATATTCATTCAATTCAATTCAATGTATTTTTATTAGATGCCTACTGTGCACAAGGCATCATGCCACTAGGTAGGGATATAAAATGAAAAAGAATATAGTCCTTGCCCTCAAGGAGCTTATATACTAGTAGGAAAGATAAGATTTGTCTGCAAATAATATAAATTGCATTTAAAATATTATAAATGAATAATAGAGGTTAGAGTAGATTTTAAAAAGGGATTATTCCTAGTTATAGAAGAAGAGAATGGATTATGGTAAGAGAAATATCATAGAATATGCCCTCTATATTACTAAACATCTTGTTAACAAATACTATAGTGTGTAGTAGATATTAAATAAGAAAAAAGGTTGATTTAATTGGGCAGAATAGCAGAATCCAAGCAACTGATTTAAATTCAGCTATTCTTTTATATTCCAATTGCCAATAAAAATCAATAGAATAGAAAATTTGAAGAACTTAATAATTATTACTTTGGAGAGCCATCCAATAGATTTCAATGAGATTGTATTCCTAAACAGGCATTTAGGATAAAAGCCCCTTTTAATTTTAAACCATTTATAATGTTCTCCTAGGAAGCCAGTATTTATTCATAAAAAATATTATGTATTAGCTTACAATAATAGAAGCAATATAGCTTCATGGAAAGAAGTTTGACCTTAGAGTTAGGAAGACCTCAAATTTGACATGATATGTACCAGCTCCATATGACCCTAGGCAAGTCACTTAATTTATATTCCAAGTTTTATTCTACCAATATAAATTGCAGAGAAGTTATTGATATATATTGATAAATAAAGTTCCTTACCTGGAACTCTTTATCCTAGTTAAATCACAGGTCCTTTTTTATTTTTTAAGTGGTTTCCATTTTTAAAAAAATCTTTACAGAAAATTCTTGGGGCAGGTAGGTGGTGCAGTAGATATACCACCAGTCCTGAAGTCAGGAGGACCTGAGTTCAAATCTGGTCTCAGACATTTAACACTTTGAAGCTGTGTGATCCTGGGCAAGTCACTTAACCCCAATTGCCCCCAGGGGAAAAAAAGAAAATTCTTTAACTCATAAAACAAATAAACTTGGGGCATTTATTTAATTAACAGAAAGATTGGCCACAGACTTCTCTAAAATAACTAGTTCTCTAGGGCATTTAAAATTTGCTTCAATTTTTTTTCAGTTAAATCCAATATTCCTAAAGCAGGTAGATCTTAAAATGGTACATTCCTATATATCCTAGGGTTCACCATTAGCCTGTAAGGTTTTTTTTGTTCTTTTTAGATATATGAAATAACTCCCAGAAGCTTAAAATATTCAAATTTATTGTTTTTGAAAAATTTCCATAGGCAAAGAAGAATGGAGAAAAGAAATTGTAAATGGTTCTCGGAGCTTCTTTGGGTTAAAGGGTCTCCTGCCAGGAACATCTTACAAAGTTCGAGTTGGTGCTGAGGGGGACTCGGGTTTTGTGAGTTCTGAGGATGTGTTTGAGACAGGTCCAGGTGAGGTGCCTATCATGTAAGGTAGGCTCGTATTCAGAAATCAGAAAAAGTAAATTGTTGTTGCTCGTCCTTCATTTTCAAAGAGGACCATGACATTAGAAAAATGATGTCATGACTTGCAAGTGAATTGTATTTAAGTGAGGCAGAATTGTGCAGTTTCACTCTCTCCTCCTGAGCTATCTGGGTCCAGAAGCAATATATAGATCAGAACAACTGGAGATAGCCCTTACTAAACGCAGTGGGAGACCTTCACCTTTTTAAGCTAAGGTCTTTCTCAGGTCTCAGTTTGTCCGAGGCAAAACCCTTTTTAGTGATTAAAGGCAAGGTAAGAAATGAAGCAAAAAAATGGTCAGTCTCTTTTACCTAGTTATACAAATCAATGTGGGAGGGGAAAATATTCAGGGTTTCTGGTCAGAACAGAAACAGTTGGTATTTACATTCACTCTGGGTTATTGGAACCCAAACAATGACCAATGTATACTTGGGTTGGGATCTATACTTGTACAATCATTAAGAGTCAGAATAAGTTGGGTTACGGCAGGCTACTTTAAAAAGAAATCTAGTCATAAATCCCAAAATACCTTGTGAAGTTTCAGCAATCAAAATATTCTTTTGGACAGAGTACCCACAGGTAAGGCTATGATTCCCTATTTGAATAGAGAGAAATCAGGCAGGAAGGGAGGAAGGAAAAAGGGAAGGAAGAAAATAAAAGAGGGAGGAAAGGAGGAAGGGAGGGAGGAAAAATGGAAGGAAGGAAAGAAGAGAGGGAGAGAGGAAGGGAGGGAAGAAGGAAGGAATAGAAAGAGGGAGAGAGAGAGAAGGAGGATTGAGCTGTATTGCTCAATTGGAATTGGTCAGCTGGGTCCCCAGTGGGGCAACTACTGCTAATCATAGGATGTTGCTTGTCCTTCATTCTCTAAGAGGTCTATGACTTTGGGAAGATGATGTCATGACTTGCAAGTGAATTAGATTTAAGTGATGCAGGATTATGCAAAGTCACCCATCTCACTCTCTCTTTCTGAGCCATCTGGGTTCTGTGGCAATATATAGAAAAAGCAAATACTCAGAAAATAAAACAATGTCAGTGAAGTCATGTTTGGTTTGAAAGTACTTTCCCCATAAACCTTGGTTTCCTCAGTATTTAAGTAATTTAAATTACCAATAACCACATCATACAAGCAGAGGTTAATATATCGTCGAGCTGTTGATTTTTAAGAATAGAGAAAGAACACTGGTCTTAAAGTCATGGATGTGAATTCTAGGTCCAATTTTGCTATTAATTAGTTATGTAACTCTGAACAAACCATTTTAAGTTCTCTGGGGTTTAGTTTCCTAGTAAAAAAAAAAGTATTCTTTAAGACAGCTTTCCATGATTCTACATACAAAATGTCTGCATTTATTCATGAAAATGAAAATGAATTTTCTGCTCCTTTAAAATAAAAACCATTGTTACATTTGCAAGCATAGTGATGTTTAGCATTATGTTCAATCACAACTTGTTAGTCCTGAAAAAAAAATTTATTCTAAGCACATGACGCATAGTTTCTTTGTTTTTGATTCAAATATTATGATTTTTTAAAAAATACTTTCTAAGTTTAGAAAATACACCTCAATGTGTGAGATAAAAAGCCAACAATGATATATGTTAACTTATTAGTATTTTATTTACTTTCTTAAAATCACATTTTATCATATTTCATGTATTTTTGCATGAAAATATGACTCCATTCTCCTAGAAAAGCATTGAATAAATCTTGGAATGGGAATATTCATGCAATATTTATAGTCCTCATTCATTATTTTTTCTGTCTTTGCATCCATGGCAACTTAGCTTAGGGCCATGAATGGAAGAATGATTTAGAAAATGCTTTTTGGATTGTATTGATTGGTTTCAATTTAATTAATTTAAATCTGTGAGTTTGTGCACTGTCACCTGAAAACAAATTGCTTGAGACTTCTGACCTTAAGCATGTTGTCAAGGGGACAACACAATGCAACATATACTAAGACTCTTCTCTGTGCAAGATACTCTGCTTGGCTCTATGGGAGTTGCAAATTTTAGATAAGACATCATGTCTATTTCAAGGTACTTGTATTTTATTAGTAGAATAAGAAACCGTCACAGATAGCTGTATTATACAATAACCCATGATAAATCCATTAGGGAGTCATAAATCAAAAGTTTTATATTAGGTCTGAGGCAGAAAGTCATAACTGACTTAGGATATCAGGAGAAATTTCATGAAGAAAATGACATTTGAGTTGTGACCTCAATTCATATAGATCCTAATCCCTAGTTTACTCACTAAACAAACCAGCTTTTAGGATTTTAAATTGATCACCTGGGACTGTAAAGAAAGTTGAAAATTCACTATGATAACCAGAATCAGTCTAGCCTACAAGGCACAAATGTGAAGTTTATAGGGTTATAACCAGAAGATAAGGGTTATACATACAGTTCATATATTTTCTCATAGCTGCAATTTAACTCTAGCTTCCACAGTAAGACTTTCTCACATCAGCTGATTCCATGGTGTGGGTAACTAAGCAATATTTTTAAACATATCATTAAGGTGATATTGTATCTTCTATTTTAAAAAATAATGTGTTAAAAAGAGAACGCCTTTAGTTTATAAATATCTTATAAATACCCATGTAAAAATAATGAGAAATAGTATTTGGAATAAGAATTTTTAAAATACTACACTAAAATATATATTGGCAATTTCTCTCCCTAGAATTAATTTTTATCCATTCTTCTGTGCGTTAATCCTACACAACTAGGTGTTGCATTGGGAAGAATCCTGGGCCTGGATTCAGGAAGGTCTCAATTCAACTCCAACCTCAGATACTTACTGATTAAGCAAGTCACTTAATCTCTGTATGCCTCAGTTTCCTGATCTGTTAAATGTGGATTATAATATTATTTACTTCCCACAATTGTTTTGAGGATTAAATGGGATAATAATTGTAAAGTATTTAACACAGTACCTGGCACATAGTAAGTACTATAGAAATAGCTATTATTATTATTACTACTGTCTTTAGGGATGCAAAAAAAACCCAAGCATGTAAAGATTTTTCTATTACCTAAGTTTCACCTGCATCTCTGAGCCATGCTTTGAGGCATAGAGAACTCAAGACTTGTCATGAAAGTTTGCCTTCCTGACTAATTACTTATATTTTTTTTGCATGATCTAAAACTTGATTTCTATAAAATCTACCAGTTTCATGGACTTATTCTCAAAAATCATTGTACTCTCTTTGATCATCTTCTATACTGTGTGGCCTTTATACACAAAAATATCCTTTTAATTTTTAAAAATGTGCTTTTCCTTCATTGCCTAAGAGGAAGAAGAAGAAAAAAGGGAGGAAAAGGGAAAGGCTTCAGGTCATTTTGTTTTATTTGACATCTGTTCTTTGACTATGCACCCACAAAATAATAATAATAATAAATAACATGAATACCTTAGCCTAAAAGAAATCTAAATTATTCATCTAATTTTACCTCCCTTTTTTCATTAATTAACATTGAAAGCTTTTTAAAAAAATCAAATCAGGCCCCCTGCCATTTATTTTCTGATTTGAACTAAAAACTGTTTTATTTTTATTTCCAGTTTAATCTATTTGACTATGATGGTGTACAGAAAGTTATATAGTGGCTTCCTCAAATAGTATATGGATCAAATAGCTATTAATTACCCTTACTCCATTTTATATTGCACTTTCTCTTCAATCCATGTTTTTCAAATTTTTTCTCTAGATGCAGGCTAAAACCCAACCACTCACAAAGCCATTTTCTTCATGGCAAAATTACTGCCCAAATAATCCTTTCATTGCATGTGCCCATACCAAAAATTGAGACCCTTATGATATGATGATGGTCCTGTATAGTGATGAGAGAGTAAAGGTTTGCTTTATTGCATATTGTTTAATCTCACACTCTAGATATGTTTCTTTTCCACAGTAATATTACTGTGTGTGTGTGGTAGTAGTATCACTACAAAGAAAAATTTTTAGGAACTAACTCTTAAATGAATTCTTCACAATCCTTCTCACATACACAGCAGTGTGGCAAGACATCTGAACTGTGTTTGGTCTAGGCTGCTGACATCCATGCAGACCAGGTACAGCCACAGAATTCCATAAAAAAGCAAGTACATCTCCTCAGAGTCAAGTGTTGAGTTCCTTTATTCCCTTTGGGGAAAACAGAGGAAGGATAAAAGAGGATAAAAGGATTCAAAACCATAAGAATAAAGCTGATGTTAGATGAGGTCTAAGAAAGACTTGAATTCTAGATCTGAATTTGCAACTAATGACCCATGTGACTTTGGTCAAGTTATTTAACTCCTCAGTTTCCTTATATGTAAAATAAGAGGATTGTACTGGATGATTTTAAGATTACTTCTAGTTTGAATTTGTTTTGTTCTTCTCTTTCCCCTACTGTTCCCAGCTAGCTTCTTACCCCTGCCATTCTGCAGAGATGTGTAAAACTAATGTGAAACTAATTTCCAAAATTATGTGGTAGCCTGGACCTCTGGTAAAATTAGCAGGGAATATTAATATATAGTAGGTTTAGAAAAAAAAACTGCAGAAACAGAACTCTAGAGCCATGTAAAATTTTGAACTTTCTAACTCTGCTTTTGTCCTTGCATCATAAATTGAATCTCTGCTATGAAATTAATGCTTTAACTCTCACATAGTAGGAGTAAAATTTTCACCCAGAAACCCCTGGAGAGAAGATGAAATATAACCTCTCCCCAAGTAAATTAGCTAAATGGAAGATATATTTTTAATATCTTCCTTAAGCAAGTAAGAATTCCCCTGATGATGGTGAAAAAAAATCCATGGTTGGAGTTTCTGTGTAAAACTAGAAGGAACAAAATATTTTTGTTAAAGCAAATAGCAGAAATTTAGAATGTCTCTTAAAGTAACGTTGAGTTCAAGAGCTCCCTCTACTTGAGTAAAATCAGACAAATACAAAAAGCTGCATGGGCTATCACTTTATTTTTGTCCCCTTGAATTTTTTGATGCATCCATCTTTCTGTCATAATCAACTATTCTGCTTACTCTTCATTAGATATGATTATGTAATATGGTAATACCATATTGAAACTTCTATCTTTAGGCATATGTGCAAAAATGCAAAACTTCATGGAACACCATTTTAGTGTCCCACTTTTGCATTTAATGAGCAATACCATGTAGAAAATTTAGGTTGGTTTCTCAAACTCTGTTGATGTCATATCACATGCCATCCCCAAACCTATCAAAAACCAGTGTGTCTTCCCTCCTCTTGGTATAGAGGTAGATAGACTATAGTTGTTGAATGAATGATGTGTACACTGATAGACATGGTTGCTTTCTTAGTTTTCTTGAACTGTTTTTGGCTATTATTACAAGAAAGATTTTCATTGGAGGTGATGCTAAAAAATAAAAAGTATCATCAGTAATTTTAAAGTATGTTACTCCAATCCCTACTGTAATAGACCCCATGGAAAAGAATGCATTCTTTTTCAATCCAATAAACTTGTATTAAATTCCTTCTGTTTTTTTGTGTTAAGCACCTTGGCTAGATGCTAGCAATAAAAACACACAAAAAAATTCATATATGCATTTAAACTCTTTGAGGACAGGAATTTATATTTATTACTTATAATCATGTTATATATTTATATTTAATATATTGTTTATATTTAATATAATTACATTTATTTTGTTATTTCCTGTGTATATGTATGTATGCATGTGTGTATCTGCAGATATAAATATCCCTGTCTACAAGGAGCTTAAATTCAACTGGAAGGAAATACAGATCCTTACATGAAAAACCTCCATCTCAGTAACAGGACTAGGATGTAAAACAAATAACTTTTTTCCACTCAGCTATTCCTTTGCTAGTTGAAGACTCTATCCTTCTATCACACTATTGAATTGGAGGGTGTGTGTATATAGATAGATATGTATACATAATGATTTATAGATAGAGTGCCAGGCCTGAAATCAGCAAGACTCATCTTCCCAAGTTCAAAATCTGTTAGTTCAAAATTTATTAGCTGTGTGATCCCATATTAGAAGATATTTCTTTTCAGAATAATCAAGCATTTTGCCTTGCAAAGCACTAGAATAATTAATTGAAGTGTGTGACTATTTTGAAAATTGGGACCAATTATAAAAATAAAAGTCCACATTGTTTAAACAGAAGGACAATAGAGGTAAGGGTTGGGAAATGCTAGGACCTCAAGGAGAAGAACAGAATCAGGTGAGGGGGAAAGCAGAGGACTGGGAGATGATGAAATATTTGCCATCAAGTGGCAAATTTGATGTACTTTTGCTTTTGAGTAATGGGGGTACCATACTTCAAAAATAACACAGTAGATTTTAGTTGAGCATTTAAATGACTTTTATCCACATCCTTTACATTAGTGATCGCATGTGTTTGAGCACCAGATGGTACTTTAAATTATCCTAATTGTCATTGCCTGAGCACCTATTTGTGTTATTTGAGCTTCAATGAGCAGATGGCTAGCTAGAGATCCCTACTTGTGATGCAAACCAAATTCCCCTCTGACCAAATATGGATCCTGGGTGGCGAGGAGGATAAGTATACTGGTATTTGATTTGTAATACAATCAAAATAATTTCATTTCTGACTTTTGTTTCCTAAAGGACACTTCTTTTGTTCTCTCAGTCATAATTCACTTCAGACATTGTTTTCCCTCTCATTTTGTATAAAGGAGGACATGAAATGAAACTTTGGACATGTTGTTAAACCAGGGCTAAATTATGTTTGTCAGAGCAGAATTTTCTGCATCATCCTGCAAACCACAGATTATGTATGGAAGCTGACCATGTCTGGTCCATTCAACACAAATTAAATAAAAAGCTTTGACACAGCTATTTTTATGAGGCCAGGAGGAGACATCCCTTTCTCTCTGAATAGATTATATCAGGAAGAAGAGTGAATGTGTATTCCTTTTAAAAATAAATTGATATCAGTTAATGTTCATTCAAATTCATTTACTTGTTTATGGGCATGTCAAATTAGTAATTGATGATATGGTTTTCCCCATTCCTCCTTTTAAATGACACATTAAAACTAGACACATTAACCTAGGTTTTCATGATTGAACAATGATCAATTAAGTTAAAAGTACTGTATTACTTCAAAATGGTTCATACCTTGATTTTATTTTTTAAAAACTTGTCAGAATTCATTCAATCCAAATTAAATCTGATCATTCAAAATAGCTCTGGGAGGACTACTCCCCAATAATGTTGTCCTTGTTCACAACACATGGAATTCCTCCTTTAAAAATACATTCAGAATTCACAGAAATGCTTTGAGTAGTCTCAATGTTTGTGACTTTTCATCCCTTGATGGGAGTTTTTCTTTTTTTAATGATAGAAAGTAATGCTAGGAATAATGTCAACCTGTATTATGAAGTTGAATAGCCAAAAGAAATATAAAGGGAAATAAATGTGGCATATATGAACCTCTTACTTCCCAAATTTCTATTGACTTCCTTTAAGGTCATCTATGAGCAAAGTCTTCTTTGCACAGCTTGTGCCTTCCTAATGACTGTTTTCAGATAAAAATGAAGTGTGAGAGTAAAAGACTTATTTTACATGGTTTATAATAGTTTCTGAAGGGAAAAAAGAAAAATATTTTCTGCAGCAACACTGGAATAAGTTCATATCTTCCAAAGGTACTTTGTTGAACAATACTCATTTGAGGGTATAATAAGATTTGGTATGTTTACTTAAAAATCAGTCTCAATACCTGTTGTTTCCCTACTTCATTCATATATTTCTCTTAAAACATGGAAGGCATTTTTTACATTGTTTTGAGAATGTGCTGAAATTGAAAATAGATGTTTATATAGAAGTTGAGGAAGAAGGTTTTTTTTAAGCCTCAAATTTTATTAGTACTCAATTTCTATTTGGAAAACTTACATTTTAAATGTGAATGAAGATTTCAAAGTATAATAAATAATCAAATCGCTCTTGAATATTACATTCTTCTGGCTTTATACTATGAAGTTTTCTCAAATAATATGTGTTAATGCAATAAAATACTCATGCAATTAAATTATTTTTCATTACCAAGTTTTGGGCTTTTTTTTTTTCTTTTTCTAATCTCTGCTCCTTTTCTTTGTTTCCCAGCAATGGCAAGCCGGCAGGTGGACATTGCAACTCAAGGCTGGTTCATTGGTCTGATGTGTGCTGTTGCTCTTCTCATATTGATTTTACTGATTGTTTGCTTCATCAGAAGAAACAAGGGTGGTAAATATCCAGGTAAAATAAGGCACACATGTTGCTAATCTATAGTTGCAGTATTATGCCTTAAAACTACAATTTGTTAATTGTAAAGGAATGTGGCTCTGTTTTCCTAAAGTCAATATTACAAAACCTTTTCTTTTGACCCAATCTACATAATAACAATAGAAATATTTTCAAGAGAAAGAACATATTTTTGTGGGTAGGCCCATCTCTATTCAAAAGAATGTCAATGGTTACATCTTCTACTGCTCTGAAATAACTATGAAGTTTTAAAAAGCAGCCTGGAATGCTTAATTTGTAAATTTTTTAAATTAGTAAATGCTTAGGATAGTTCCTGGTACATAGCAGGCACTTAATAAATGATTTTGCATCCATCCATTCAAGTCCTGCTTTTTATAGTGAGAGATGGACTTGCATTCTTAACAGCTATGCTAGCTTGCAGGTCCTAAGAAACTAGAAAGATTTTGAGAGAAATGAAAAACCCAAGAGACAGAATTTCTGGGTAATCTATAATCAATTTATTCATTATTAATAGGAGAGCAAATTATTGATAAATTGATGATCTCAATGGTCTCCCTCAGAAACCAAAATCAAAACCATGGAGATCCCAGAATGTTTAAATACTTTTGGAAAAGGAGGTAGGTACCCCAACAAGTGAAAATCAGCCCTGACTAGTGAACAATTGATGAGGGAGTGGAGATATTAATGAGAAAGTGGGCTAAGTCTTCAATTCTTCCTGCTGAGAATGTGACTTGATCATGAGACTCAGCAACTTCCTGCAATCTGAATAAAGGAATCCATCTCTGCCCAGAGCACTCAGATTGATTTTCTCCTTCGTAAACTGGATCACTCTGAATTCTGAGGGAGGGTTCCAAAGAAAGGAGCTTATTTCCTAAAGACAAAGATTGACCTAGATCAGATTTTGTTTGTAAAATCTTGTAGTTGTGTGGGGTCCCACCCAAGATCACAAAGTGTGTACTGGGAAGATTTGGACAATCTCATCTATCAGCAATGTCCTTCAGAGACCTACTCAGTGAGTTGCAAGGACTAGTCCCTGAATGAAGAAATAGAAAGGGAAAAAAACCTCAATTCTAATTTAATAATTGGTTATTAATATGATAGAAAAATAATCATTTTTCTCAATTTCAAGTATGGTTTTGATGAAAGACCATATCTGTATGCTGAGGACCATCCCAGAAGAACTCAGAAGCTCATTACCAAAAAGTTATCTCCCCATATGTATTTTTTTGGTTATACCAACTCATAAAGATGATCTATATCACAACTATTATGTAATTGTCATCTGCATTGGAAGAGAGAATAATCTTGCCAATGAAATTACAGATCGCATCTGATAGCCTTAATGGTTTTGAAGGGACCTACATTTTTCTCCAAATTTAAGTGAGACCTATGTGACCAAATCTCCAAAATAGTCTTTAAATATGAACTTTTATCCTGGTGACAGGATATGAAAAAAGACTAAACATAAACCCAGCAGAAACCTTTAAATATTTTCCTTCATTTTGAACTATAAGGAACATAAGATTTCCATATTTAATGAAATCTTTTCACAAAAAGCCAAATGTTCAGATGTTACCACGTATTTATTTTTTAAAGATCTCTCACTATTTCTGAGAAATAGAAGTATACTTACTGCCAACTGTGATATACCTTGAAAATCTACTACATACTAAAAAATAATTATGATGATTATACTGGAAAATCAAAAACATCAAGATGACTAAAAATCTTGAACAAGTAGATGCCAGCACCAATGGTTAATGATGCTATTTTAAATGTTTTAGTCAAAGAAAAAGAAGATGCACATGCTGATCCAGAAATTCAGCCTATGAAGGAAGATGATGGAACTTTTGGAGAATACAGGTTAGCACCTACTATGCATTTTTATTCTTTTATTTTCTGTCAGTCAGGCATTTTATTTAAGTACCCACAACAGAAAATTTTTCTTTGCCTAGAAAGTTTCCTTCTTAACATTTGGTACTTTTCTCAAATATCAAATATAAATTTAGTTTGGACAATGTATAAATTCCAAGTCCCTTATTGTTAAAAAGCATTTCTACTCTTTGTGAAATGTTTCTGTTTTTGATAGGGGCTTAAAGGTAGGGTATTGATGGAAGACATAGCTTCATAGATGTCCATTGATATTTCTCCAAATTTCTGTGAGCTGTTTGACACTGTATGTTCCCACAATCTTGTGACCCTATCCTGCCTTCCCATTTCCTTGGAGTTAAAGGATAATTTTTTATAGTATGAGGGATAAAAGCACAGCACATTTCAAGAGCCCCCTTTCAGTACAAGATGTTTCTCTCCCCCTTTCTACTATCTTTTGATATAGAAATGGCCAAGAATACAGTTTTGGAAATTGAACACCTGATAGCCATGATTATACAGGCTAATTCAGTGTTCCCTCTCATTTTCTCCATGCTCCTCCATGCACCTGGTATGTAAATGTTCCCTTTACCATCATATACAGACTCAGCAACTTAATGAGAAAAAACGAATAATATTCATGGCAATCAGAAATATCCTTGTCCCCTCTCCTGGAAGCATAGCTATATGCAAATGTCTTTATTTTATAAAATTTAATTTTTTGAAATGCTGTTTCTTGCCAAATGGATGTAAATATTAATTTGTAAGAATTTTTATCTCAATAAGATATGAATTTTAGTCTTAAATGAAAACTACAGAAATAATTTTTACTTTTTTAGAAAGTATTTAATTCATATTAAAAGAATATACATGTCATAGCTGTAGTGGAAAAGTAGGGTTTTTTTCCCCTGAAAGAATTTGTATAGTAAGATCTTTTTCCAAGACCATTTCTAAATTGGTGAGTAAAAGTTAAGATTTAAAAGGAAAGAAGCACTATGATTAGGCCACAAAATTGACTTAGAGGATTAATTTATTATAGTCAAATTTTCTCCCAAATCATCACAATTGCCTTCTACATAGACTCCAAGCAATGTCCACTGTAATTCTCTATTTTATTTCATTCTCCAGGGGCATATAATGCCATAGACAATATTATGCTGCCTTTGCTATTTTGTTTTTTAAGAAAAGGACGAGGCTTTTAAAAATAATTCCAGCAAGTATAGCTGGCAAAATTTGTCTGATTTTTGGTTTTGGATTTTTGTTTTTGTTTTTGCCAATGAGTAAATAAGTATCTTTGAATTAACATGTATTTATTAAATGTCCACTATATGCCAGGCACTCTGCTAGATGCTGGTGATACAAGTAGAAAGGAAATCATCCTTATTATTAAGGAGCTTAATAATAATCATAAAAAGTCCTTCTGATATAAAACTGAAAAATGGCACAATGGTCATTTGTTAAAATAAAACTAGCCAATATAGAAAGAGCCTTTGTGATCTTTAGCTCAAACTTAATTTTTAAAAATTTAAATGGCTGTATCTATGACCCAATTCATTACCCATATACTCATGACTAGAGTGTTATATAAAAATCTCTCCTGGTTAAACTTCTCATGGCCTTCTAATCAGTATTTCATCTACCAGAGTTTTAATGATTTAGTTTGTTTCCATCATTAAAGAAATGCATTCCTTAAGTCGCTCTGCAGAGTAAAACTAATCTGCTATTTATACAAATGTGTTCTTGCCCTGAATCATTTTAAATAAAGACTAATGGCTTTGTTAGACAAACCTCAGAACAGAACTGGGAGGGGGGGGGCATTTATTTCTTTAGCAGGTAAAAATTTTGATACTCCAAAAGTATGTTTTTGAAATATATTTATATAATTTATCAAGACCTTTTAACTCTGTCTCTGTAGGCCTCTTAATTTACAATAAAGAGGAGAAAGCTTTTAAATAATTGTGAACTCTACACCATAACGTTGAAACATTTTTCATATCCAAAGAAAAAGCTAATCATACATGCCAAAGGAGAGTCTTTTATTTGTTGTATGGGTGATTTTATGATACATTGGTTCATTGGAAAAATTCACCCATCCATAGTCCCTATTTTGGTTATTTCTTTTTCAATATCATTAGGGGTAAATGTGTTACCAAAGAAGATCAATAACTTGAAATCTGGGTTGGGGCAGACTTTTCACTATGTTGTTTAAGCAGTTCTCTGGCCATTTGGAGGTATTTTCTGTCTAATTCCCAGCACCCTGACTTTCTTAGTTCTGATTTTTCTCTGCAGCAAAAACTTATTACATTTCCTCAAAATGAAATTCAAAACTTTTTTGAGACAAGCAAGTATATAGTGAGGATTAAGAGATTAACAAATTCTTACTAAATTTCTTCATATTTTCCCAAAACGATGCTCAAATTTCATGAGACTAGCAAGTCACTAGCAAGAGTGAAGAGCTTAACAAATTCTTACTAAATTTCTTCAAATTTGCTCAAAATAAGATTTAAAATTTCATGAGACAAGCAAAAATCTATCAACGATAAAGAACTTAATAAATATATTCAAATTCAAGCTAGGTCTTTAGCTTTGTTGGCAGCAGTACTTGAACCCTCACCCCTGCCCATTTGAATGGTTTTTCTAGCACATTATAATGACTTAATAGAAAACTTTAAGCATCCTCTTGCCTAAAGTAGGTGATAGCTTATACCAGGTGAATGGACCGCAATGCTAGCTTGGTCTATTTTACTGAGTGAGTCCCTCTACCCTCCCCTACCAAAAAGAATGACTAATGATGGTTATTTTAAAAATTCACTTTTTTTTAAGTTACTTGATTTAAAGTAGTTCCCCTGTTGTCTTATTTATCTTGCTGGAGCTATGCCTCATTAGCTGCTAAAAGTTGATATTACTTTTGTATGCTTGTCAAATAAATGATTGACCCTCATTTTATCAGTGCTTTTCTGCATATGCTTCTTATCTGCTTGGTTCTGCTTAAATGTCCTTGGGCTTTCATGCAATGAATCTGACGCTTGGGCTGCTGTTCCATGTTGGCTTCTCTACCATCAGTTTGCTATCAAAGCTTTGTGAACCCATGAACTGTTATAGAGTAGACTACAAAAGTGTGCTGACCTTTATTCTCCCTCCACCAAAATACTGTGAGTTTTAAGGGTTTTCCGATGGCAATGAAGGGACAATGCAAATGAATCAAAGGGACAATGATCGTGAACAAAGAGCCCTGCTGTTTACTAGTCTATCTGCTTATCACTTCCAATATTTTGGGATTCCAAAGTGATTAATAGCAAGGACAGTGCTAATTCTGGCATGATCATGATGCTAAATGTTTACAGCCCTCTGGTCATGTTCCTTTGGCTCAAAGTTAATTCATATGTGATATATTTACAAAAGACTCCAAAGGAGGTGATTTGATACATTTATGAGTGTGTGTGTATGTAGGTACATATCTATAGATATATATCTATAGATATACACAGAGAGAGTTTCTCAGTCAAGTAAAGTTCTCTTTCTTGACTTCTTAAATGATACCAACCAAAGCTTTATACATGAAATTGAAATACCGATTACATATATAATTGATTACATTGTAAGGTCCTAAGGGAATCACGGTTCTGATGAGTGTCTAAGATTTTTTTTAATTAATTATTTAATTTTTCAAATGAGAGTGGAAATCCACTACAAAAAGTCCATAAACAAAAGTACTTGCAAAAACTGTCAACCAGTCATTGCAGCTTCATGAATATTTTTTAGATCCTGGTGACGCTGCCTCAGAACTTTACCCTTTGGTTGATTTTGCTATCATGTGTTTAAAAAAAAAAAAAAAAACTTTTTGATGCTACACTTCATGGAGAAAAAAAGATTTCAGGTGTTGACTGCAAATTTTGTTCATTTATTTATTATTTATTTTTGACAACATGTTAAAATTCCATTCCCTTCCCTGGATCACCAGGGTCCCTTTCATACTTTGCACCCCTAGGGAGCCATGATTGTGACACTTTTTGTTAAATTCATGCTTTCCTAACTCTAAATCATAGAATGCTGGCCATGCCAGGAGGCACAAAGTCAAAGCTTCTGTCAAGACAAGAAAATTTTTTAAAAATTCATTCTTCCTTTATTCCTTCTAATACAAAGAGTGCCTGCAGCTCCCTGGGTATAATTTAGCTCTTGCCCAGAGTATAGTTTTCAAGGTGCAAAAAGAGGGAAGGAGGGACTTCCCATGGCTAAATTTGTTTTTGTACACGCTGCTACCTCACACCCTTGCTCCAACACCACCTCCATTCAGGTACTTCTGGTGGAAATCTGCAGTTCTCTTTGTTTATTTTTTTTGATTATACAGACAGTAGACTGCATCCTTTCTAGCATATAGAAAAATCAGAGAAACAATGCAAGCAACTGTGTAAGTATTTTTTCATTCTTTAGATCGATCTTTTGTTAAAACCAAAAGTCATACCATCAATGGTCGACTGAAATCATTGCCTACTATATTAATCCAAATTTCCATTATATGAATCCTATAATTCCTATAAGTAGGGGGCTCGTGTCACACATTCACTGACACATACTATATGAGATGAAGATCACATTATCCAATCAAGGAGAGGAATGCATTTAGTAGAATACCTTATACTGGATATTTGTTTGCTTTTTCTTAAAGAGATAAGGTATTACTGGAAATGATCAGCAATTTTAGGATATAAGAGAGTAACTAGGAAATGAGATTCAAGCAGCATTCCAACATACTCTCCATTGCTGCCAAGTTTCATTCAGTAGGCAATTATTGAACAAGCTCCACTATGTATCCCCCTGAAATTAATGATTTAGGTCATGGGGCAGGAGGAAGAATATAGACTGAAGCTTTGAGGTAATGTTCTACTGCTACTATATGGCAGAACTGTCTTGTAAGTGATTAAGTTCAGTAACTAAATAAATCCCTCTAGATACAAATCACATTAAATCAAAGTCCACTGAATAGCAAAAAGCATTACAAGTTTCCAAGAGAAGATACACTTCAAAGAAACAGAACATTTTTCAGGGAATGTTTCCTAGACTGATACATTCCGTATATTCATAGTAAGTCTTCATGAATTATTGTATGCAAAATAGCAAGTTAATAGAAATCCTACTCAAAAAATAGCATATATAAAAGCACTTGAAAGAGTGCAGTGCTATACAAATACAAGATATCAGTATTATTATTATTATTTATGGTATATGTAAGCATCCAAATTAAGTATAAAAGGCAAAATTACCAATTGACAGCTTTTATCAGAAATATTGCTGAAAAATTTGAACCCATCCATTTAGTGCATTGTTAGAATAGTACACACTTTTTCCTAACTGAACAAAGCTTCAAAATTTCCCTTTCTCCTTCCAGCATGAAAAATTGTGATATGTTTTTTTACTACTGCATAACCATTTTCCCTCCTTTACAGGTTATCAATGTTCTCAATGAATAAATTAATGAATAAAGCATTTCCTAAGCACTATGTACAAAATACTGTGCTAAGCACTGGAGGTACAAATAGAAAAAACAAAACATCCCTGTTTTTAGGGAGTTCATATTCTAATGGAGGAGATAATACATATGAAAGGTTTCAGCTGCAAATCAATTCTGCTTTTTAATGTACTATGGATTATATCAACTTAACAAGCATTTTAATCTTTGAAGCTTTGGGAATGTTGAACATTAATACTTAATTTTCCTGTTCATGAAATGAATTTTCCGCTTAATTGTTTTTTAAAAGCATGTATAACTTCTATTTCTCATTTGTAGAGCCCAGAGCTAGACTGTAGAATATAGCCCAATTGGACCATGGCTTTGAAATGGCTTCTCCTCCAATTACCCAAAACACATGTTGAAGAGGAAACTTTTGAAATCAAACTTAGCAAATTACTTGCTCTTGAGAAGTTACCATCCCTTGGGTATCTTTAAAGAGGAGAAAGGCAAAGATTAATATGTTGTTCCAAGCTTCAGACTTCTAAGCTCTCACATTCTCCACCATGAATACAAAATTTACACTCAACAAGGGTCTTTTCTTTATTCACCTAAAATTTATTTCTTCAATAGAATCTCTCCAGTCTACTTCTAATGCTTAAAGTAAACTAGGATACTTTTCTGTTTCTCAAATTTTGGTCCCTTCTCTCTTGGTCTGTCTCTTGCTTTTGAATGAGGGTTAAATTAGAATGGAGGTTTATAGAAGCTAATAGAGGAATCTGTGCTTCTTATCTGATAGATCAGTTTTCTTCCTTCCTTTTCATATTAAATTCATCCTCCCTTTTATAGATGTACATTTTTTGGGAGAATTAAAAAAAAAAAGAAAGCAAGATGACCCGTAGAATTTAAAGATGGATTCTACAGTTAGGAGCTAGAAGGGGAATCTTGCAGAGAGATGAATATAATAAAGATTTTTTAAAATGGCTAAAATGATGATACCTTTGGTGCCCTATATAAGCCCATTATGTGTTAATTTCAACAAGACAACAAATTCTTCTATGTGAAATGTGGGTTTCTTTATAATATAATTGGGAGAATTTTATAATTATTTGAGCAAGAATATCTTAACATTGCTCATTCATAGATTGATATCAGTCTGAAGGGAACTCTCAAGAAGCAAGCTGTAAGAGTCTGTATTTGTCCCAGTCCCCATTCAACATTTTTATCAATAGCCTGAATGAAGAGATAGAAGGCATGGTTATGAAATTTCCAGAAAATAAAAATTTTAGAGAAGTCAAGCTTCAAAAAAATCTCAAAGCACTAGCAGAATGCCATTCCCCCCCCCAAAAAAAACCATAAAATGAAATATATCAGCAATCAATATTAAGGTCTGTGATTACTTTCAGAACATAAAATTCATTATTTTGGGATTAGAGTCACCTGCCATTAGATCCGAGTTAAAAAATAAAAATGGAGGAGGGAAGGACATGAGAGTACCCACCAGTTTAATATAAGGCAATTTTGTGATTTCACTATTAAAACATCTAAAGCAGACTTCCTAAATAGAAGTATAATATTCAGATCAAGGGAGGCAATAATCCCATTATACTCTGCAGTAGTTAGATGACATCTGGAGCACCATGATTTTACATAGACACTCATAAAATAGAATAATAATTTGGGAACCATGTTAAGTAAGGAGCAATTGAAGGTGCTAGAAAGATGCTGGTTGCCTTCACATATTTGAAGGACCATCATTTGGAAGAAGAATTAGACGTCATATAATAAAATATGATTAATGGGTAAAAGTTACTGGGAGACAGATTATTCATTATTTATTATAAGGACACATTATTTAACAAAACTGTCTCTACCAGGAATTGTCCTGCCACGTTCAGCTCCCCTTTATGGGGAGTATACATGCAAAAGTTGGCTGACCATTTGTCAGAGAAATCACGTAAGAAATTCACACAGTGAATGATAGATTGGACCCAGATGACCTCTAAAATTCCTTCCCACTTAAATATTTTATGATGCTTTCCTACAAGAATTGGTTCTTCAGGGAAGAATCTTGTTCAATAATACTGTAGCAACTAAAAATCTTTGCATTACAGAAATAATTTCTTCAACAAATGTAAATCCCTAGTAGTATTGGGCTAGAGAAAGTTATTTTCTGAAGATTTCTTCTTGAAAAAAAAGTTCTGAAGTGAATTGCTGGATAAAGAATTAAAACATTGGTCTTAATCAGAATATATTGTTGGAAAGGAAATAGAAGAGGTTCTAAGATCAATAGATTACCTTTTTAAAGGAAACACATTTCCCATTTTCTCTTATTTCTATTCTTTGAAATAGAAAATAAAAATATTTTGGCTTCTCTCCTTTTTTTTCTGTAAGCATTCTGTTAAAAAGGGAGATTATGTAAAACTATCACAATTCTGTGTGGGTGAATTAGAATATGTTCATTAGTTGACTCCTTCCAAAGAACATACTAAGACTTTTGAGCATAAAAGTTAGCAAACTCTAAGTCTTGCAAAATATTAATGATTTATTTAATCCTCAGATTTCCATGAGAACTTAATGATAAAAAGGAAAGATACCATTAAGCAAGTATGGTTTGGGGACAGCAGGTGAGGATTAGAAGGAAAGGAATAGTTTGCTTTTAAAAGTTTTTTCTTCCCCATTCCAATATCACTCACAATATTCAGAATAAATCAGTGTGAGAACAATTTTGCAGACTTATTAGTCAAACCAATTTACCTCTTTCCAATTTAATGAGTCTTTACTCCCTTTCCCCATTAACTGGCCTTCTTACAGGAAAAAAAAAAACTGTACACTTTCAGGATATGGATTTTGCTTTTCTTCTTAGGCTATTTTCATTTGTTTCTTCTGCACCCTTTTAATGGAATATGTAGGTCTCTTGAAAGGTAAGGTTAAAATTTGTAAGCCTGGCCTGCATTCTATAACCAAAATTATTTGAAATACCACACTTTGCCTCCTTCTTCTAGACCAGAAAAAATCAATATTTTTCATTTAACCAAATCCATTTTTCATTCATGTTCAAGGAATCCAAAGGATTAAAAGGTTTAATACACTAACCCCATCACCTCTCATAAGCTTTTCTCCCTCCATTTTGGGAATCAAAACAATGGTTTCTCAATGACATTTCAATCCCCTTCTTATTTAATGCTTGCCATTATTTTTAAATTGCTTTCAAATCAGGGATTAAATCTTACTTGAAAGAAACATGTACCATAGGAAGTTCATTATCTCTCCTGAAGATCTCATATTTAAACCATCACTGTACCTGATTTCCATGACAACTGCATCATATTAATTTGGTGACTAGGTTTGGCTAAGGGACTTCAAGACTTCATAAGCTTTGACATAATCTGCATGCATGTGCCTTTTTATTTATTAGTTTCAAAAAATCTACTTAAAGATATATTTTTAACTGCAGTGTTTTGCTGTCTTGTTTTTTCCTCCAGTGATGCAGAGGATCATAAACCTTCAAAAAAGGGAAGTCGAACGCCTTCAGACAGGACTGTGAAAAAGGAAGATAGTGATGATAGTTTGGTTGACTATGGAGAAGGGGTAAATGGCCAGTTCAATGAGGATGGTTCTTTTATTGGACAATATAGTGGTAAGAAAGAGAAAGAACCAGCAGAAGGAAATGAAAGTTCTGAAGCTCCTTCTCCTGTCAATGCTATGAACTCCTTTGTTTAATCTTTAAATTTACTGCCGACACACCCATATTCTCCATGATATATTTTTTAAAGCACTTGTATGTCAGCTTTCTCACACTGTGAACATGTAGGTAGAAAAGCTACTTTCTACTGTATGTTTATACTATGAGACAGAGCAATCATTTACACAAATGAATAACTCAGTAAAAGTGGTATGTTAGTGTCAATTGGAGTACAAAATGCAGACTTTTCATCAAAATGAATATTTAAAAAAAATTCTTCAGAACTGACAAATAATACAACAACTGATAATGTTATTTCCTGGTGAAGATACAGTACAATGCATGAAAAATGCTATCACATTTTACAGACAAATCTATATATGTTATTAAAACAGGGTTTGATATTTTGTAATGCAGTCCTCGGCTGAAACCCTAGATATGAATTCCGTTTTCATTGTCGAGAGTGTTATTGTAGTATTATCTAGAACTTCAATGTCTTTGTGGACATTGTTGTAAAATTGGTGACTTAACGTCTAGCTGTCATAAGTCTTCTTGCAAGACAATTAGGAACCGTATATACAGTATAGAATTGCTAAATGAGTGAAGTATCACACTTGCATTTGCTTACTGAGACCCTATACCTTCTCTTTGCTCCTATTACCTTATCGCCTTCTTAATCTATCAAGTATTACAGCAGTACAGTGTTCTGTTTTTTATACCGTCTAAATGGTGGATTGTTTGGGCAAAAACAACAAGCATTTCAATGCATTTTGAAATCAGTACAGTCCTGAAGCAAATTGAAAGCAAACCATTAAAAAATTTCTTCAAACAAAAATTCCAGAAAACAGAGCAAGATACATTCAGTGCCTTCATACAATATGCATTCCATAATATGCCATCCTGCTAAAATCAGTTGGCACAATAAATGCTGATCAGTTGACTACTATCATTGCCAAAAAAAAAAGCACTTTTTAAAAAAACCTAGAAGCAATGAAACTCGCACTACAAAATGGAAACACAGTTCCAAAGGCATAAAGTACCGTGTATTTTGAGGGTTTGTTTCTTGAGGATTGAAAGAAAAGCTTCATAACCAACCAGAACACATATCATGATTCTGCAGCCTTACACAGGTCTTCCTCCCAAAAAAAACCAAAAAAACAAAAACAAAACTCCAACAACAAAATAATCAAATTCAGCTAAGGAAGCAAGAGATCAACTTGGTGGCAAAACATCAACAAAAACAATCTGTTTGTTCCAAAAGGCCATGACATCATGTCAACAGCTGTACATGATCCTCTAAGTCTTTACTTGACCCATGTGGCAGCTTTTGAAACCATGTGCGGCATTAAGCGATGTGTATATAAATTGTTATGGACAACTTCAGAATCTGAGAACTTTGACAAGTGCTAATAAGGCCTAGTGGTTAAAAGGATTACAGTTATTAGTTTCCAAAAAACAAAAAAACAGCATTCTCTCACATTCATGAACTCTATCAAATAGTTTACCTCCAAATATGAAATTTTATAACAACCTATGGTTGAAGGAATGCTCCGTTTCATTTGCCAATAAATTGGTTTCTCATAACTTGCATCAAGTTTAATTTTAAGTAAAGCTTTTTATATGTAGATATTTTGTTGAATTTGTAAATACACTTAAAGTGTAGATGCTATATGCTTATAGGTGTTACATACAAATAAACAATAAAAATGTTTATGTTGTACTGTGTAAGAAGTATGATAGCCAGTGGAGTGCATGGGATTTGAAAGCATCTACTTATACATCTTTTTTTCCCCTTTTTTTGCTGTGAAACAAATAGTGAAATATTTAATGTATCAACAAAAGGTTTTTAGATAAAATCTTCAGAGCTAATACCTGTGAGGTACAATAGGCCTTAGTCATCTAGCCTTTTATGTGTGTAGATAAAGCACAGTCTGAAGGAATCCCAAATGAAGATGGCCACATATTCTTTCATAGCACTGCATTTGCTTCTCCCAATTCAGCTTTGATATTGATACCCAAAAAAAAAGACCAAAAAAGTTAAGACCAGATTGATCAAAAAGCACAAAAAAAATGTTACTGAGGATTTACCAAGGTTCTTAGTAACAGAAGGAAAACAAGTACAATTTTTACTCCTCTGTAATGGTAGATGCTAAATTTATCTGTGCATGAAAGGGTCACTTCTGTAATAGTGCAACAAATTTTGTAATTAAAAATTAAATGTGGTTTAAAATTTCCATTTTGGGTTGTCATTTTTTAAGTTCCTTGTTAAATTTTCATAGTTCTCAGAGAGGCTGCGATGACCTCCAATAACTGGATCTCTGATTTGTTACTCTGTAAATCTCTGAAACCTCCAGTCTTCTAAGACCTAAATTTCTTATACTTAAGTCCTAGCCTCCATGATCTCTGATTATTACCATTGCCTAACACTGACTCTCCCCCTCTGCCTCTTTCAGTAGCTTACATTCCTTGGATAAACATCTGAGTCTTAGTTCAGGTAATGAAATGAGCATCTCATTTGTCATTCACTTTCTTCTAATTGATTTCCCTTCCACTTATCTTCCAACTCTCATCTCTGTGGGATCATCCTTCCAAAACCCAATTCTTTACTTACTTACAAATTCTGCCATTTGGTTTTTACCTAACTTTGAAGGATTTTCACAGCCTTCCTCAACCTTGCCTACTCCACTACTCAGTTGAAATTCAGACTCTATATTGGACTCAATTTCTAAATTCCCTTGTAGCTCTGAAATGTTATCAAATCTATTCTGTGAACATCTATTAATTCTAGTGAAACCTAAACTGGGCATCTTCAAGGACATTTCTCTGATGAACTAACTTCAGACAGTCAGATGAGGGCACTCTCTCTCCATTCTTCATTTTCCCTTTACTCTGGTTCACAACAGCAGTCTTGATACTAAGACCTTGTTAATGCAGTTTCTCATAGTAGCAACATGTTTTTCAAAATGAGCCAAATGTACATTATTTCCTAGACACATGAGAAATTTTAAGCATAATCACCAGAGGGCTCCCAAATTTCCCAACCAATGCAAAGGAAATAATTATGCAAAAAGGGATAACAATTTTTAGTGATTCCATTCCCTTTGATATTTCAGCCTAATAGAGAAAAGCAAGAATCTCCAACTAGAAAAGATGAGATTTGGAACATTTTTAAGTAGAGCAATGGATTTGGATTCAGAGGAAATAAATGGACTTGTGTTCCAAATCAGCTCTGCCTCTTACTATCTTTGTGACTTTTCCTGACCTCATTTTTGTCATAGATAAAATTGAGGGTAAACTAGATGATATTTAAAGTCCCTTCTAGGTCTTTGTCCTTTGAAACATGTTATTGGTTCTGTGAGCCTCATGGACATCTTATTAGATATTTCTCTTATTCATTTTAAGGTTAATTTTTCATCTCTTCTAGGTCCAAGTTTGGTCATTATGATAACAAGGAATTCAAAAAATTTTTGATTATTTTTTATATTTTCATTTTTGTAATCATTATGTGTGTGTTTACACTTTCTTAGTAATTCTTCTTTCCTGTATTGATTATCTTCACCTGTTATCTTTCATGTGCTCTCCACTGTCCCATAATAATTTCTGAGTTCAGGATTTTCTCTGGCATGAGGGGTGGGGGAAGAGGAAGATGGATAAGTTCATTTGACAGTTTATAGTTTTCTCCTTGTTTAACCTCCTATATCTGTTTTTATGTTGTCAATCTTACCTCCTCAAGGAGAAACCTCTATACCTTGTTAAATAATGTCCATAAGCATTTTCAAAGTGGCATGCATATGTGTACGTGTGTGTGTATATTTGGATTCCCTACCTAAGTTCTCTCGCCACAGAAATAAACCTTTTGGAGATAGGACTTTTAAAACATCCTCTTACTTGGTAAGCATGAAATTGTGAAATTTGGCTAAAGATTGTTCACTTTCATGGTGTTTGAGCAAAGATTCACTGTTCTCTAAGACAGTCCATTAATATTTGACCATGTTGTGCTTTTCAAATAAAATGCCCATAATAGAATTCTTTACTCTCTTCTCTTTAAGAGGATTCAGCTAATGAGGAATAGATACTGTAAAGTGGGGAAAAGATTAAAATTACCAAGTTCTCAATTTAAACCATGACCACAAATATAGAAGCCAAAGAGGAAGATATTAATAATGAAAGAGAAGATGTCCTCCAGATCATTTAAACATGCCCAAACATCTGAGTGAATATCACAAGAAAAATAAAAATAAATCAATATTTGATGAGGAAAAAGACTTTATGGATCCCCAAAAGAGCATGAGACTTTGGCAAAATACTCTTAATGGTTCAAGAGAGAAATAAAATTTGTAAAAGCAAAAATTATGGCCTACATAGCAAAAAAAGGCATAATTGGAAAACTTCCACAATGATAAATCCCTCCAGAGAAGCTAAAGAGAGAACAACTAATTAGGAGTAGAAATACATAGAGCTGAAGAACAATTTGGGAAGAGAGAAGCAAAAAGCAATAGAATTGAAAGAAAACATGATCTGTATTCAAACAAAACATTTTACTTCTAAGGCAAAATGAGTACAGAGAATTCAAGGATTGTGGGTCTCTTAGAAGAAAACAAGCTAAAAACCTGAATATCAGAGGCAAAAAAAATAAAGAAAAAAGAAAAGAAAAAAAATAAGAAACCATCCCAGACTTTTGAACCTAGGAAACAATATGCTAATTGAAAGAATCCTTCGATCACCATCAGAAAATTAGGCCAAAGTAGAGAGCCAGGAACTTAAATCTACTACTTCTGTCCCCTGCACTTTTGTTGACTCCTCATCCTCTTCTCACACCTAAAGGTGGTTCTGTTCTCTCAATACCCTTTTCCTTAGTGACCTTATTAGCTCTCATGGCTTCAATTATTACCACCATATGGATGATTCCCCAAGCTACATTTCCATCAGATCTTTCTTGAAAAGTTGAAAAATTAAGTCACGTTTTCCCAACTGCCTGCTGGACATTTCTGTTTGGATGTCCAACTGGCACTTCAACTTTAGCACATCCCAAACTAAATTCATCTTTCCCCATATGCTCCAAGCTACTCTCTTCCTTATTCTATTTCTTTAAATAACACCATTTTCAAGGATCCCTTAAATAGACATCTTGAAGTAACCTTTGTCTCTTGACCTTCCCTCCCCCATCATTTCAATTGCCACCCATCAGTAGACATCGTATCAATTCTACTTCCACAACATCTCACTTCTCTCTCATCAGGTTCATCTCTCTCCCCTACAACTAACCTAGTTCAGGTCCTCATCTTTTATTGACTATATTTACTCCCCATAGATTAAATTCAGCTGCTGACCTACTTTTTTTTAGCCTGTGAGCTCAGAATGGTTTTTATGTTTAAGTAAAATTTTGTGTATAAAATTATATAAAAACCATTCTTAGTTCAGGCCATACCAAAATGGCAGGGGGCTAAATTTGGAGAACTTTGCTAACTCCTCATGGTAAATCATGATAATTGCTCTCTAACTGTTCTTCCTGCCCTCAGTCTTTCACTTTCTCAAGCCATCTTTCATATTTTCACTCAAATAATCTTTGTTAATGCAACACTCTTATTCTTCTTTACTTCTACTCAAAAATTCTCAGTAGCTCTTTCGTTGATTGTTGAATAAGATATAAACCCAATCTGACCCTGGAACTCAAGAACTCCACAATGAAGTTCTAAACTACTTTTCTAATCTTATCACATATTATTCCCTTCTCATATTCTCTATCCTAAGTAAGATTCTCCATCAATCATTCATTTTAATCTGCCTCTTCTATATCCATTCTCAATTCCCACCCCTATTACTGAAATGATCAATTTCCCATCTCCATTCCTTTTTAGTATCATCAATTTAGAACTCAAAGCAATTTTAGAAGTCATTGAATCTAACCCTCTCTTTGTAAAGATAAATAAAGTGAAGCACAGAAAGATTAATTAATTTGCCAAGAGTCACACAACTTTGAAAGAAATTTAAAAATTTTAACTTCTAAACTCAGTATCTTATCCATTATATGACACTATGTCTCTTGAGATTTCCTCCCTTTCTTCATGGGCCAGTTCAGGAATTGTCTTTTTCCAGAAAGCCTCCCTTAATTCACTTCCAGCTAAAGGTGACTTTAACCTCCTTAAATGTATCCTGTCATTTTGTCTGGTCCTCTCCCTTGTACTTTTCACAGTTTCTCTCATATTAATCTTATCTGTATGCATTCCTTTTCTATCAACTTAACTGATGAGATCCTTGAGATAAGAGTATGTATCTTAGTATATAGTTAGGTATTGTGGTGGCTAGAGTGTTGCACTTGAAATCAGGAGAATTTGAGTTCAAATCCTGTTTCATTCACAAGTTGTGTGATCCTGGGCAGGGTTGCTCTTCAGACTTACATTTCCTTATCTGTACTTGGACTTAGTGGCCTCTGAGCTACCTTCCAGCTTTAATTCTATTATTCTCTGATTTTTCTACCCTCAGGACAGTAACATGTTCAAAGTGGGCATTTATAAATGTTATTGAATTAAATTAAGATGGAATCTCAGAATTGGGAGGGACGTTAGAGGTCATTTAATCTTCCTCCTAGCCTACATTCAACATTTTCAACAGTTCCTGCCTGAATACATCTAGTGATGATAAACTTGCTGGGTATTCTTTTCCATTTTCAGATAACTATAATTGGCAGGAATTGTCTGGAATTTTTAAAAGTCCTATGAGATACTATCTGGCTTGTATGGACTTTTTTTTGGTCAAACTCCCTGGAAGCATTATTTTTGAGTTCTCTTAAAGTTCCCTTTAAGACCTTGTTCTTCAAGATTCCCAAAGACTGAGGAATGTGCTTTTCAACAATTCAAGACAATCCAAAGGGTAAATTATTTATATTGATGAAATGGTAAGAGGACTGGACTGGAAATGTGAAAAACTAACTTCTAATCCCAACATTCCCATTAACTGACTATATGACCTTGAACAAAAGCCCTTAATTTCTCTGAGACCCCATTTTCTTTTTTTCCCTTTTTATATGTTATTTTTAAAATTATGGACTAAATAATAGTAATAAACACTTGGAGATACAGAAAATTGTGAAAGTGAATTGTGTAAGAAACTGTGGGCTTCTATTGCATATCATTTTTAAAGAAAACAGAAATCTATACATTTATAGGTTTATATATATATGTATATATAAGTACATATTTATATATGTGTGTATATTTTACATGCATTGTGTATATGTTGGAGCAAGTAGGTAGACAGCAGATAGAATGTTGGGGCCTAGAGTCAGAAATGCTCATCTTCTAAGTTCAAATCTAGCTATATGACCTGGACAAGTCTCTTAACCTTGTTTTCCTCAGTTTTTTCATCTATAAAATAAGCCAGAGAGAAGGAAATGGCAAATCATTCCAGTATATTTACCAAAAAAAAAACTCCAAATGGGATCATGAAGAGTCTCACACAACTAAAAAATAACTAAACAACAAATATATGTATATTAATGTATGTATATTTATATAACATGTCATATGTAGTATATATACATTTATAGAACATTATATATATAAAACATGTATAGTTAAGCTGACAAAACCAAAACTGTTCTATTTCTGCTGAATTATTCTTTTCTCTATTTTGCCCCTACACTTTTTTTTATAATAGCTTTCCACTTTTTCAAAACACATGCAAAGACAGTCTTCAACATCCACCCCTTCAAAACCCTGAGCTCCACATCCTTCTCCCTACCTCCCTACTCCCCCAGATAGCAAGCAATACAATATAGGTTAAATATGTGCAACTTCTCCAAACACACTTCCACTTCTATCATACTACACAAGAAAAATCAGATCAAAAATAGGGGGGGGAAATGAAAGAAAGAAAAAAGCAAGCAAGAAAACAACAAGAACAACAAAAGTGAAAATATTATGTTGTGTTCCACATTCAGTCCCCACAGTCCTCTTTCTTTGGATGCAGATGGCTTTCTCCATCACAAGTCCACTGGAATTGGCCCAAATCACCCCACTGCCAAAAAGAGCCAAATCCATCACAGTTAATTGCTGCTATACTTTTTTGAAAAAATGTTATTGATGTTCTTTTTTTACATATCTTTCGATTACCCACTAACCCTGCCCCCTCACCCTAAATAGAAGTCTTCTCTTCTAAAAAATTTATCTAGTCAAAGAAAACAAATCAGCACAGTAATCCAGTTTGATTCTGTCTTTTTAGACCATGATTTCTTTGCCAATAGGTGGAAGATATGGTTTGTCATCAATCTTTTGGGGGAAAAAATGTTGGCCACTTTGGTAAGGATTCTACATTCTTTTGGAGTTGTTTCCCATTATTATTGTGGTCATCATATAAACTGCCCCTTCTATTTCTTCTCATTTCATACTGCCTGTTTTAAATAATATTTTCCATATTTCTTTGAATCCACTATATCCATCATTTTTACAGCATAATAAAACTGAAATAATTTCATGTACCACAATTTGTCCAGTTCTTCTCCAGTTGGTGGTCATTGATTTTGTTTCCATTTCTTTCCTACAACAAAATGTATTGCTGTAAATATTCTTATATATATGGGTCCCACCCTGCCTTGACTTCCCTGGTATAGATGCCTAATAATAAAATTCCTGTGTCAAAGGATTTGTACAGTTTAATAACTTCTTGGGCAGTTCTGAATTGTTTTCCAAAATAATTGAACCAATTCACAGATACACCAGTAGTACTTATCCAAGTGGACCCCTTCTGACATTAGCTAATTTCTTCTTTTGCCACCTTTGTCAAAATGATGATGTATGTAAGACAGAATCTCAGGAGCTCAATTCATATGTAAAATGTAAAATATAAAGTTCTTGAGGGCAAGTTATGTTTCATCCTTGTCTTTGTATCCTTAACACCTATCAACTGTCCCTGGCACCTAACAGTCAATTAGTAAATGCTACTTAGTTGTTGATTAATTGAACGGGCTAGTCTAAATGATGTTTAAATTTCATCCTAGCCTTGTATGACTGAATGTCAAAATTTTTACTTGTCAATACATATTTCAACAAATCAACAAAAAATATTGAAACAACTTCTGAGCAGATACAACAAGACTATAGATTTTCATTTGAGAGAGACTTTATAAAATTGATCTTTAGGTGGTACAATGGATAGAGTACTGGATCTAAAGTCAGGAAGACTCATCTTTATGAGTCTGAATCTGGCCTCAGACACTTACTACCTGAGTGACCCTCAGGCAAGTCATTTAATCCTGTTCGCTGCTCTTTCTTCACCTGTAAAATAAGCTGGAGAAGAAAATGGAAAACCACTGTATTATCTTTGCCAAGGACACCCCAAATCGAGTCACAAAGAATGAGACACAGCTGAACATGCTACAACAACAAAATAAAAGTTTTATCAGGGGTCCTCAAGCTTTTAATAAGACTTCATGGCTAATTTAAATTTTCTAAAATATTAATATTTTGCTGAAAGATTTTGTAGTCAAAAGGTGTTCAGCTAACCCTCAGGTCCAGTCCATGCCTTTCTCCATGACTTTCCCTTTCTTCTTTTTTAAGAAATTAGGAAAGATAGTCCCAAAATAGGAACTGGAGAGTAAAAACATCGAAAAACAACAAGCCAATTATATCAAAGGGGCGGATATGTTGAGCTAACTCAAACTTGCCTTAGATCATTGATCTTTGACACAATCCAAATAGCTTTCCAAGAACTTTATAAGGTGGATCTGGGGGGCAGCTAGGTGGCTCAGTGGTTAGAGCACCAGCCCTGAAGCCAGGAGAACCTGAGTTCAAATGTGGTCTCAGATACTTCCTAACTGTGTGACCCTGGGCAAGTCACTTAACCCCAACTGCCTAAGCAAAAAAATAAAAATAAAAATAAAAAAATAAAAAAATAAGGTGGATCTGGGCCCTTCAGTCCTTTCTGAATTTTGAACAGAAGAGACATCCCTAACTAAGAATGTGAGTTCTATAAAGCATCCAACTCTTTACCCTTCATTCAAACTCACTGAATCTCATTAAAGGCTTGTAAGCTGTTTTGGTATCTTAATAAGACTTTATTAATCCCTGCTTAGGCTTCACTGTAGCTCATCATGACTTGTCATGCCCAGCAAAGGCTTGTTAGACTTTCCTAAAACCTTGTTAGAGCCCTTTTTGAGTGTCATGAAGTTCCATTAATACTGGGCCAGTTTCATTAGACTGCACCATTAGGCTCACAGTGGGAGAATGTCATAAGGGAGAAAGTACCAGTAAGCAGTCAAGTGACTACCCTTTGGAAAAAACAGGCAACTAAGGTGAAGCTTTGCTAGGATGCATTTATAAGAAAGTAGTTTGTGACTTAAATGATCATCTTCCAAAAGAAAAGGAGTGCATGGATCCCCTTTTGATTCTAATTCTGTCATTTTTCAGTTCAAACTTTGCTGTTGAAATTTCTTAAGTGATTGCAGATGGTAAAGGCAGAAAATATAAGTAAGGCTATTATACAGGGTTGGAGGCTTTCAGAAAAAAGGTAATACAAATCCCAAGAGGAAATTATGGGTTGGGAAATAAGGACTAATTCCCTTAATTCACCAAAGCCATTTGAAATGTTGCTAATTAACTAATTAGTTAACTTACATTCTATTAATATATTTGAAATTGGGCTTAAATAATGGATGAGATTGTAAAAGGTAAAAATGGGAGGAGAGGGCATTCCTAGGCTTATCATGGAGGTAGAAAAACTGGAATGAGTAGTATACTTTGACTTAATAGTTTCAAATTATAAAATAAAACACATAGAATTGTTAAGGAAACAAATATAATAATATTGAATACAGTTATTAAAGTATTAAAAAGAAAATGCTCATAGATCCCAGATAAGAATCCCTACTATAAGCCAGTTCTTTCATTTTACAGAGAAGGAAATGAAGTAAAAATAACTTTTTATCTTTATTCCTATTTTGGAGAGCATTTTTCTTTAAAAATAAAAGATTATTTTCTGCTTTGCTCTCCTTGTCTGCTGGGGTGAGAACGTAGCCCAGTAACTATGCACTTCTTGAACATCAGTTATGTACCCTTGTAGAGGGGATGCTTAAAGCTGAGTCAGGAAATCTTGGATTCAAAACCTTACTTAGACACTTACTAGTTGCATAACCATGAGTGAATGAGCCTCTCTCTAGCCCTGCTTCTGCATGTAAAATGGGGATAATAATATTTATGCTATTTACCTCACAGAGTTATGAGGTTTAAGGGGGATAATGTGTAAAAAAAAAATTTAAGTGCTGTAGAAATGAACATTGTTATTAGTTTAAAGAAAATCTGGATTTATAGAAAATGGCAAGACAAAAGCTCCTGGACAGGAAATGAGACAGCTAGCTGAGAGAAGACAAAGCCAATAGTAAACAACCATGTAAATTTTACCTGTCCTCAAGTATTTGAAGATATATCATATGGAGAAGGGATTAAGTGCCTTTTGAGAAGCTGCAAAAGGGCAACTTTTAGGAAAAGTTTTAGGAAACTTTAGGAAACAATTTTTAGGAAATTTTTTCTACCACTTAGAGCTACCTAAAAGTGGAATGGACTCCCTTAGACAAGGTGATAGAATCCCCTGTGTTGGTGGTCTTCTTCAAAGACTAAATGATCATCTGTCCAGACTAATGGCAAGGACTCTTTTTCATAAGTAGACTGAACCAGATGACCCCTCAAGTTCCTTCCACCTGATATTTTGTGATTCTGATTCTCTCTGCCTCAACTTCCTGAGCTGGTGTTATACCAGGATTTAAAATGTGGAAGAAGATTCTTATTAAGGACAGCTGTATTACATGGGTAACTTGTTTCAAGTTGCCAAATAAGTTGACTTTGCACAAAATATCTCTATTAATAAAGAAAATCAATTTTTTCTTTATTTTGCTGCCTAAATGAGTCCAATCTGAACTTCCACTTCTAAATCTATGTTCCTATAATCAATCTTCAAGAAATCAGAGAAGTTATTCTGATAAAGGGAAACAAATGTTCTGCCAGTAAGCAGCAGGGTTGAAGAGGGGACTCATCACTCTTTGAAATCCCCAGTGAGAAAAATATTCTTTTCTGTTTTTGCATGGATTTTCATTTCAAACCGCAAATGAAGTCACAAAGAGTAGATTGAAAATGACTGAACAATAGCAACGAAATGGGATAAAATGAAGTACATCCAGAAAAGAGCACTTTCGGTGGGTAATTCTATATTATGTAAAAAAGTCAAAGGAACTAGAGGAATGGTACAACATAATAAGAACACTGAACTAAGAATCTGGATCTCACTATAGTACCCCATCTCCACTATCTACTAAATATGTGATTATGGGTACAATTAAAGTTTTCCAAATCACAGTTTCCAGAGAGATACAGATGCATACATACACACATGCACATTTACCCCTAAAATATTTATACTATTTGCCCCACATAGATAGATATAAATACATCAGAGGTAAATAATCCATTTAATGCTTATGTATTTCACAGAATTGGTGTGACAATTGGACTGAGATAATGGATATGGAAACATGATGAAGCTACGGAATCTCTGAGCTGGAAGGAACTTTAGAAACCATTTAGCCCCCATCTTTCCCTGATTTCACTAATCTTCTCCCCCAACACATCCAATAAGTGGTCATCAACCTCTGTTTGGACACCTGCAAAGAGCAGAAGCTTCCAAACTACACAAATACCCTGGTGAGGCAGCCCATTCTATGAACAGCTCTAATTGGTAAGGCACACATACAGTGTGTCTAAATCTGTGACTTTCTGCAACTTCCATTTATTGCTTCCAGCTCTGGTGCCATAGAGCATTATATAAATATAAATAAAGATATAAGAAATATCAATTGATTTAATAATACCTTTAAAAATGAATAGTTAGTTAAAGCTTGTCATTCTGTGCATTATGCCCCTCCAAAGCTATATAAGAGAAAGAAAAGCATCTATTGAGTTGTGCTATAATGAAAAAAAGGAATTCTCACATGATCACAGCATTGGAAATTTTTGTTTTTCATATATACATATATATACATATATTTGTGTTCTAGCATGTGATGAATTCTTTAAGTTCTATGAACTCTGGGAAAAAAAGTTTATTCTTTGCTTTGTCGAACTTAGTTTTCTCCATGAATCTTATTAGATCTAGTTTTATAGCTTTCATTTTTCTCATTTATTTTTTATCAAATTTATTATATTTTGATGCTCTTAAGTATCATACTACTTTTGGTTTTTAAAAATCTCTTCCTTGGATGGACTTGGGATAGGGAGAGACTTGAGGAAATAAGAATAATTAAGTTACATTTGCAAGAGGCCATCAGGGTCCAAACTTGGTTAATGGTCATGTTATAAGAGCACAGAGCATGGGGAAGGCTATCTTCTACCTCAGGCATATTTGGATGAGAGTGTGTGACATATGTCCCCACACCACTCACTCCTACTTGAATATTAAAAACCTGCTAGAAAGCTTCAGATCACTAAAATATTAAAGAAAATGGAATATCTTGACTTCATGGAGCTCATCATTTAGAGAAGGGACTGACAGCTGTCTAAATGATACCTATATAATATACAACTGAAGAGCTCCATGCATTACAGAAGAGAAAATTAAAGAGCTGCTCCAGATTATTTTTAAAAAATTGTTTAGGGGCAGCTAGGTGGCGCAGTGGATAGAGCACCAGCACTGAAGTCAGGAGGACCTGAGTTCAAATCTGATCTCAGACACTTAACATTCCCTAGCTGTGTGACCCTGGGCAACTCACTTAACCCCAATTGCCTCAGCAAAAAGCAAAAAAAAAAAAAAAAAAATTGTTTAAATCTTTTCTTTCTCATATTTTTCTTCCACTAATTCTGTCTTGGAATGATTTATACATAATATATATATATAATATACACATATATGAATGTATACATACATGTATATATATACATATTTGTATAAATGATTATCAGGTTATATAAAACCTTTTAGGATACAATATTATCTTTATGTCACTTAATACTTTTTAGTTTTAATTCAAGTTTATCTAAAAACATTAATGCTGACTGCTTCCTCCCATCTCCATTTTGTGATTTTGCAGTTGCAAGATAAATTTTAGGATAGTCTTCCATTTGGAATTAAAATCTGTTTTTCTGAATTAGATAGGGTTTTTTCCTATAAACATTATTTTCTTAGTATCAGCCTTCTAATTTATTCTGGGACTCTCTTTGATTTTATTAAGATAAATACATTTTGTTGTAGTATTATACTTACTAGATTTAGTTTTAGTCATTCTGTCCAAGGGAAAATACGCTTTCTTGCTTTTATTATTTCTAGGATTAATGAAAACTTAAAAATATTACTCTAAGCATTTTTCCCTGAAATTATCTTGTCCCTTTTTTTTCCTGTGTTGGGTTTTCTTTTTTCCCCCTTATGTACAGTCAATACAATGCTCTAAGACTTCTTAGACATTATAAGCAACTGGTTTATCTTAAAATGAGAAATATAAATTGTTTAAATATTTATATTTTTTGGCCTGCAACTCTTGTTAGTTGTTTGAAGAACCAAGAAGTATAAATTGATTTAAATAGTTATCTTTTTTGCCTGGGACCCTGGCTTATTATTTAAAGATTTCCTCAAAGTGTGAACATCTCTCTGAAGTGTGAAAGTCTCTCTGTAACCTTTCAAAAGCTGTTTGTTTCTCAAATTTCCATCTTCTGTATTCAGAGAGCATAATGAGTTTTGTGGAATAGATAATTCTAGGTTATCTCTAAATTCCATTTCATGTTATTGTTAAGTCTGTTTGTTGTTGATTATTTCTATGAATTGGGAGGGGGATTTCTAATGTATTTTACATATTGATGGTTTTCTTTATTATGTTCTTGTAAACATATATTAATTCTATTTGATTTTTCTTCTGTGATTGCTTTTTTTACTGTCTACCAACTCTTACTTGATCTTGTGGTTTTCTTTTTTTTAATTAAAGCTTTTTTATTTTCAAAATACATACATGTATAATTTTTGGCATTCATCCCTACAAAATCTTGTGTTCTAATTTTTTCCCTCCCTTCCTCCCATCCCTTTCCCCAGTCAGCAAGTGATCCAATATATATATTAGACATGTGCAATTCCTCTATACATAGTTCTTGTGGTTTTTTTTAACGTCAATTCTTGAATATGTCATTTATCCATGTGAGCACTGCTCTTGGGATATTTTGTATGCTTTTTTATCTCGACTTCTGAAATTTTAGCTTGATTCTTTAATATTTGTTCTTTGCTCTTCTCCTTTTTTATTTAGTTGATATTTATAATGTTCAATAGCATAGATTTAGTGCTAGAAGCAACATCAAAAGAGCCATATAATCTTATCCCTTTTGTTTTACCTGTACATATACTTTTTAACACCAATATTCTTCTGATGGTGCTGTTGACTACAAGTCATGGAATATCATAGCCTCCAAAGAATTAAAATGACACAAAGGTTATTCAGAAAGTCAATGGAGTGAATGAATTGATTACAGTGACTTAACAAAAATAGAATTTTTCAGGAGAAACAAAGTTAAACAGAGAGATGTGTGATTGGAAAAGAAAATGAGCCAGTCATGGGTGAAAGCAAAGGATGGCTAATTAGGTGTCTTCATGCTTTACTGAGAGCCATACAATGTCAGGACATCTGGAGGAGGATCCTTAGAAATTTGAGTGATCCCTCTGTAGAGGATTTATATTAGGATATTCATAAGTTTTGAACAAGATAAAAAAATGGAGATGGGTTGAAATAAGAGTAAGTATCCATGCTTATAAAATCATAAAGCCATCAAAATACTAAATACTATGAAGTAGCATGTAACACCATGGTATGCACTTGTGGCCCATCTGTGAGCATTCTCTAGAAGTAAAGATATGTAAATAATTTGCATTAGGCCAAGAACTTTGGGGAGAACTTTGCCTACCAGGAGAAAAATTCTAAGGGACTCCATATGCTACGGGGGGGGTCTCCATACTTTCTCTACTAGAAATCTGTGACCTTCAAAGTCCCAAACACTCCTTTAAGAGCTACTATTTCAGCACTATGGTCTTTAGCACTGCTGATGAAAATAGTGCCTTAATCATTGTATTTGCAAATCTGTAGCATCTATCTTTGCAAAATTAACACAAGCCAGAATCTAGGGAAATCCCTATGCAGGAGCAAAAGATAATGCTCACTGGAACAGAGTAATCAAGATTCAGGAAGGAAGAAGAGCATATAAAGATCAGATCAAGTCAGGAAAAGACAATGCAAAATGTTGGAGGGGATGTGGGGAAACTGGGACACTGATACATTGTTGGTGGAAATGTGAACGGATTCAACCATTCTGGAGAACAATTTGGAGCTATGCTCAAAAAGTTATCAATCGGTGCATACCCTTTGACCCAGCACTGTTTCTATTGGGCTTATATCCCAAAGAGATCTTAAAGGAGGGAAAGGGACCCACATGTGCAAGCATGTTTGTGGCAGCCCTTTTTGTAATGGCTAGAAACTGGAAACTGAATGGATGCCCATCAATTGGAGAGTGGCTGAATAAATTATGGCATATGAATGTGATGGAATATTATTGTTCTATAAGAAATGACCAGCAGGACGATTTCAGAGAGGCCTGGAGAGACCTACATGAACTGATGCTGAGTGAAATGAGCAGAACCAGGAGATCATTATACATGGCAACAGCAAGACTATATGATGATCAATTCTGATGGAAATGGCTCTCTTTAACAATGAGATGATTGAGGTCAGTTCCAGTGATCTTGTGATAAAGAGAGCCATCTACACCCAGAGAGAGGATTGTGGGAACTGAGTGTGGATCACAACATAACATTTTCACTCTTTTCGTTCTTGTTGGCTTGCATTTTGTTTTCTTTCTCATTTTTTTCCTTTTTACTTTGATTTTTCTTGTGCAGCAAGATAATTGTATAAATATGTGTGCAAATATTGGATTTAACATATATTTTACCATGTTTAACATATATTGGATTATTTTCTATCTAGGGGAAAGAGTGGGAGGAAGAAGAGGAAAATCAAAACACAAGGTTTTGCAAGGGTTAATGTTGAAAAATTATCCATGAATATCTTTTGAAAATTAAAAAGCTTTAATAAATAAAAGATCAGATCAAAGTCAATTATATAAGTAACAAGTTGTTCAAAAGGTAATGAACAGGTGAGTCAGTTATAAGACTGAGAAAAATCCAGAATATGCCTAAAGCTTAGGAGACAAAAATGAAAGGCATACTAGGAGACACACTTTTTAAACAAAAGCTACTCTCTGAAAACTTAGATCTCTTTGTTCTAGAGGTGGGTACCCAATACAACAGATGTTCATGATGATGCTAATGCCCTTCATGGTCTCAGGTATTCCCCTTTTCCTACTGCTGAAGTTAAATGACTTTCCACAATAACCTGGGGTGACTATTTCTAATGAGTCAAGGTTTATATAGTGTCTACCATCACTAAAGTGACAAATTACCAGGACAATGATAAATCTGTGGAAGAAACCAGTATCAGCGCCACCCAGATACAAAAGAAAATGAAAAGGTTTTCAACAAGTCTTCCCCACAAGGTTCTTTTTTAGGTGTATACTTCACAAGATCAAAAAACTTTATAAGACTGAAAATACCAGTGAAAAATACATCATGACAATGTAAGGTGAAAGAATCTCATGCAAGGCTTTGAACAGTCCCCTATAGACCATTTCAGACTGTATTGGCAGAGACAAATCATTGTCTATTGATCCCCATCAGGAGGGATGTATTTGTATAGGTTTAGGTGCAAGGATCAATCAATATATCTTCTTCTTCAAGTTTGGGTGTCCTAAATAAATGTAGATTGAAGCTGCTGGTGATATATCACAACCAGAAGGTTTGGTTGAGGTTGAGTTGTTATAAAAATCTATGGTCCAGCACATAGCTCAATGCCTGGAACATAGTAAACATTTAATAAATGTTGATTGATTTTTCTAAGAGTGGGACTTCATCCATAAGTATTCAAATTCTGGTTTTTGCTGATACATCAACCTGAAGATTATTCTCTTGTGTTATGCAAGTCCAAATAAAATCAAACCTAATGAAAAATTATTTTTTCCTTTGGTTTTTGGACTGGACCAGTGATTGCTTCAATCAGTGTAGAGAATACCCAGTGAGGAAACTCACCCTATCATTTCAGGTCACTACCTGCTCTGCAAATTCTAGTCTTTGAGAGTGGTCTGAGGCACTGATGGAGAAAATAGCTTTCCCATAGTCACACACAACTAATATGTGTCAGAGTTAAGATGTATCCAGATCATATATATTCAACAAAGCCAACACTGTTAAAAACTACTAGGTTTTTAGTATAGCTATAGGTCAAGGAAGATGACATTGAGAGGCCATATTCACTCAAAATGTTGCGCACTCAAATGTGGCCACCCCAACTCCTCCCATTTAATACAGTTCTTGTATTTAGTGACCCACTTTAGGGACACAGCTAATGTATGGGGGAGGGCAGAATGTATTGTGGGACTATAGCATTGCTCTTGTGAACTATATTGAAGAAAATCGCTCCACTGACCCAGAAAATTATACTGAGGAACAGGACATTTTCCTGCATTTGCAAGGAAGAAAACCCAGGAAGCTGAGGTGAAATCCATCCCCAAGGACTATCTTTCACACGGAGGGTTTTTAATACCTCTTGCGCATTTTTAAACATTATCAGTTTAAAACCATTTACAGCTTATAGAGATTTCCAGGAACAGGCTATCTCCAAAAGAAAGAAACATCAAAGAAGACTAGTGGTCTTTACTTCTAGGAACTATTTTACATTTTTATGATCAGAAAGGTCTTACAGAGTTAGGACAAATTGTCATTTTAAGTTCAAAATAACATTTTGGATGCCTGAAGCCATCTGTTATTGCCTTAGTTAAGAATGAATTCTTGTCACAACTAAATGACACAATCGATAGGATATCTCTGCTGGAATCAGGAGGACCTGAATTCAAATTCAGTTTAAGACCCTAACTCAATGTGAACCTGGGTTAATCATTTAACTTGTTTGCCTCAGTTTCCTCATCTGTAAAATAGAGAATAAAAATAGCAGCTAGCTCCCAGGGCTGTTGGGAGGATCAAATGAGATGATATTTTTAAAGTTCTTAGCCAAGTGCCTAGTACATTTGTCATTTCAATCCTGTCTGACTCTTCATGGTCCCATTTGGGGGTTTCTTAGCAGAGAAACTGGTTTGCCATTTCTTTCTCCAGTTCCTTTTTACAGATGAGGAAATAAGGCAGACAGGGTTAAATGACTTGGCCAGAGTCACACAACTACTAAGTTTCTGAAGCCATATTTGAACTCATGAAAAAGAGTCTTCCTGACTTCACTACTATACCACCTAGCTACTTGCCTGGCATATAATGGGCAGAATATCCATGTCAGCTATTATTATTTTTCAATGTTATCCATTGTTCTGTGGTCCAAGTATATCAAAGTCCAGATCACGAAGGTAAACCAGTTCTTCCAATTATTAAATTGCCTTTCTCCTTCCAGGATTCACTAGAAAAATTTGGGGAGTTTCAGTAGGACAGTTCCAATGTCAGACCTCCTTGAAGGGCACTGGATGATCACTTCTCAGATACAGAGAGAAGTACTTTTGGCTATAGGCTGACAGGATAATTGGTTGAATACCAGTCCTTCTGGGATTCTGGAATTAATGCACTTGGCAAACAAGCTGCTGGAGTGTAGCTTAGGGTAAGAAATGTGCCCAGAAAGGAGAATGAATGCAGAGTTAATCCTGTGTATAGAGTGATGAGTGGTGCAAGTCAACAGCAGAGGGTGTTTAGGAAGACATGTGAAAGTGGGAGCTAAGAGTCTGTGAGTCAGTGCATGTATTTGTGGGCATTCTTCAGGTGTGGATCCACTGGCAATTTGAGATGTGTTTAGGGGACAGGTACTTGGACATTTATGGGTATTGGGCGTGTGGTTCCACAAAGAGTTTAGCTTATTCCTTAGGGTGACCACAACAGATAGCATGCAGAGGCAGACACCCCCAGACCATGCATCTAGCCAGCAGAATTGGGTGTGTGATTTATCCCAGGGCTAATCCCTATGAAGAGATTCTAGCCTCTGTCCTGGCACAGATCCACCCATCTTCCTGAAATGGTGACTCCCTCATCCATATCTCTCAGAATCCTTCAAGAATGAGCTCAAGCAGTGTCCGTCATGGAGAAATCTGACCTGATCCCTTTAGTTTCTCCTTCCTCATATTAACTTCTCTGTGTATTTATCTTTACCTATGGATAACCTGTATTTATCCAATCAGAAAGCAAGCTTCTTGAGGGCAAGTACCATTTCATGTTTGTTTTGCATTCCCCACTCTGTAGGCATAGTGCTTTGCCCATGGGAGACATTGAATAAATGCTTGTTGAATTGATCCCAGGATAGTGATCATAAACTGACAGATGCAATATCTGAATGGCCCAATCCTGAGTCTGTCACAATGTTTGTGCAGAATAAGAAAACATGAGGGGAAGAGAAGTGCATGATGGGGCACAGCTGATGCAAAACCATGATGCCAGGCTGTGAACAAAGTTAAATACAAGATGGTTTGGGAGGGAAGGCGGGCACTAGCAGTTGAGGAAATAGGAAAAGGCTTCATGTAGAATAATATCAGCTAATATTAACATACACTAAGCGCTTTACAAATATTCATTTGATCCTCACAACAATCCTGGGAGATAGGTACTATTATTATTTTCATTTTACAGATGAGGAAACCTAGATTGAGCAACATGGACTGATTTAAACTGGACTTAAACTCAAGTCTTCCAGACTCCAGAACTATCTAATGGGTCCATGCTAGTGTGCATGTGTGAAAGTAGAAGAGCAGAGAATGAGATCAGGAAGCAGCTAAATGGTTCAGTATGGCTGGAAAGTCAAATGTTAAGTCACGAGTGAGAAATGAAGTAGAAGTAGGTTAGAATCAGATTTTGGAAGGACTTAAATGTCTGAATAAGGAATTTGTATTTTATGCCAAGGGTTATAAATAGGAAACTAGCCAATGAGAGATTCTGAACATTACAAAGATTAATCAATCATGCAATTAATAAGTTACTAAGAGTCAATGTGGTGGGCTGTGAGGACACAAATACAAAGAATGAAAGATCTGTTCTTACAAGCTTATATTTCAATGGAGATTACAATACAAATGAACAAGCATTACTTGAGCTTCAAAGTTCTAAGACTCTCCTCATTGGTGGAGATGGATTAGTGAAGGTTCTGCACCTGTGTGAGGGGCAGAATGGGTGAGATTTTAGGAGAGTCTGATCTTCTGGCTTGTCATCTCCTTCCCTGGTTCCAGATTCTGTTCAAGGAGAGCTTCTTAAAAGGAGAAAAAGACTTTAGCAAAAAGGCAATGTGTAGGAGAGCTAAAATTCAATCTGGTCTCTATCCTCCATGTTCTATGCTAGAAACTTCAAGGAATCTTCTGTTGGGTGAGATATGGGCTCTGGCTCCCAAATAGCCAACACTCTCATGCAGGTGTGGGACATCGAGTAATCAGTCTCCACCAATGAGGAGAATCTTATACCATGAGTTAATGCTCATTCTTTGAGGTACATAAATACATAAAGAGTAAATTTAAAAAGAATGAATTCGAGATAGTTTGGGAGGGCGGCTACTAGCAGTTGAGAAAACAGGAAAAAGCTTCATATAAAATAATACTAGCTAATATTAATATAGCAAGCACCCATACTAAGCGCTTTACAAATATTACTCATTTGATCTTCACAACAATCCTGGAAGGTAAGTGCTATTATTATCTTCATTTTACAGATGAGAAAACTGAGGTTAAGTAACATGGACAAGGTCACATAGCTAGTAAGTGTCTGAGGCTGGGTTTAAATTCAGGTCTTCCTGACTCCAGGCCTATCTACTACATCACCAAGAAAGTGGTATTTGAGATTCATCCTAAAAGATTTTTTTTTAAATAAGGCAATAAGGAGCCAATGTCGTTTATATTGAATACAGGAATGAAGTGGTCAAATCTGTGCTTAAGGACTGTCAGATGATTTTGGTATTTGTGTGAAAGATGGATTAGAAGGAGGAAATTGTAATTGAGAAATTTTGCTACAGAAATTGTCTAGAGCAGTGGTTTCCAAATTTTCTGATTATTAGTAAATGTTTTTTGTATGTACATATGCTACCTATATATGTGAATTTACTGATTCCTCTATTTACATTCAAGACCATCTCCAGTCATGCTGATTTATATCTTGCTACTGGGCACAGATGGTTCTTGGAGGACAAAATGAGGCTGGTGACTTTGCATAACCCTCCCTCACTTAAATCCAATTCATTTGTGTGTTATGTTGTCATCTTCCTAGTATTATGATCTTCGAGAACGAAGGACAAATATCAACTTTTTTTTTTTATTGAGGCATTTGGGGTTAAATGACTTGCCCAGGGTCACACAGCTAGGAAGTGTTAAGTGTCTGAGGCCAGATTTGAACTCAGGTCCTCCTGACTTCAGGGCTGGTGCTCTATCCACTGGACCATCTAGCTACCCCAAACAACTTTTATTCATAAATTACATGCATATGCTGCTGCACCAATAATTGTGAATGTTATATAATTTTTATTAGAAAATGGAAACTTAAAAAGTAATGAGTTGATTTTTTTTTTAGAAACAATAGAGAGCCACTGGAGTTTATTGTAAAAGTTTAAATGGAGAAGCTAAAGGAAAATCTGGTTAACAGGTAGGGCAAATTTTTCCTATAAGAAGTGGAAGAAGGAGGAAGTCTGGCGCTAAGATAGAATCACTTGAGATTTCCCCAAACATAACTTTAAATAATTCCTCAAAACAAATTCTAAAACAGCAGAAACCACAAAAGGATGGAGTAAAGCAATTTTCCAGCCCAAGACAATTTAGGTCGGTCTCACTAGGGTGAAAATGTAACACAGGCCTTGTCCCAACAAATGCTTTGGGGATGACAGAATCAGTAGCTGTGGTGATAGCTTCTGAAGACCTCATCCCACAGAAGTTAAGGGTTAGAAGGAGATCACAGGGATACTTTTGCTGGCCCTAAGGGCAAGACTCTTTACCTGTACTCAGATCAGGTCCAATCCTAGAGTGAAGAGGAACACTACCATACCAGAGCTTGTAGCCACAGAGAAGTGGGGACCCTGGCCACAGTTCTAGGGCAGAAAAGAACACTTGTGGTCACTCATAGACCAGAGCACAGGCCAGAAGAGTAAACATACCTTTTATTAGATCATACCATCTTGAAAGAACTGAAAACTTACAGCTCCCCAGAATTAGCTCTGAAAAGAGCTACACACATACACACACAAAAAAAATAATCAGAGTAAAAAAGAAAAGGATCTATATATGCCAAAATATTTGTAACAATTCTTTTTGTGGTGGCAAAAATTTGGAAATTGAGAGGATGCCCATCTATTGGGAAAATGCTAAAGAAATTGTGGTATATGCTTGTGATGGAATACTATCGTACAATAAGAAATGATGAGCAGGATGTTCTCAGAAAAACCTGCATTTTCAGATGAACTGCAAAATGAAATGAGTAGAAACAGGGGAACATTATACACAGTAACAATTATTATATGGTGGTCATCTATGAATGATGCTTGTTTTTAGACTATGTAAGGCCTTGTTCAACATGAAGAATATTATGTATTTCTGATGATTAACATGGACATCAATAAGGGTGCCAAGAGGACCCTAGAAAGGATGGGAAAGATTGCAAAGACTTGAGCAAAAAAATTCAAAAGTGACTATTTCATCTTAGAATTCATGATAGAGGGAGAAGAGAGCTGGAAATAGTTTGAGACATACTTTCAATTTAGGAAAAATTAATTACTGTTTCCAGAGTAAAGACAGGTACAATCACATAACCTAAACTCATATAAGGGAAGTCAATACCAGAAGAATTTACAATTACAAGTAAATACAAAAAAAAAAACCATGTATAGGAACAGTAAGAGAGTCAATTTGACTAAAAAGTAGAGGGTGTCAAGTCTAATAAGAAACCTAGAAAGGGAGTCTGAAGCCGGCTTTTGAAGTGCACACCAGAGGAATTGTTATTTTATTTGTATTTACTTTTTTGTGTACATATTGTTTTCCCCAAGTGATGGGATCTGGTACTACCAGTCTATTTTTGTTCTATTGCCTCCAGAATCCAGCATACCGCCTGTCACATTGCAGCTGCTTAATAGATGTTATTGACCGATAAGATTGATCGGTCTCAAAAAACAAAATTAAGAATTGATTGATGGATATTAAAAAAGGATAATGATTTCAATTCAACAGAAGGAAAAACATACCAATATGTAGAGTCAGTTTTTCACCTGCCCTTTTCCCTTCCCCCAAATAGAAAGGGCTGCCTCAGTAATTAGTGAGTTCCCTCTCTCTGGAGGTTAAGTAGTCACTAGACATTGTGAAAGGGATTCATGATTTAAACTAGGATTAAACTAGGTAACAAGTCTTTTCTCATGCCTTTTCCACATGAATACATAAAGGATATGCTATTTCAATAGCTTGGGGATCTCCCTCTTACACCAACAGGTCTCAACCTATCCATGACTTAGCAGTTAAATTCTAGGGAGGTACCTGAGATTCACAAAAATCCAATGACTCGTCCAGGATCCCTTGTCCAAGATAGGGGTTGTGGGTGCTGGATTTGAAGTCAAAGGATCTGTATTTAATTCCTGACTGAGAGAGAATGCTGAACATGAGTCAGGAAAAACTGAGTTCAAATCCAGCCTAGACAGTTATTCTGATGTATGATCCCAAACAAGTCATTCAGTTTCCTCATCTGTAAAAATGTAAAATATTTTTAAAAAATTTTAAAGTAAAAAATGTAAAAAATAATAGCACCTACCTCTCAGGATTATTGTAAGGATAAAATTAGATAATATTTGCAAAATCCTTTGCAAATCTGAAAATACAATATAAATTCAAATTATCATTGTCATGGTCATCATTATCTCAGCTACTTGTTATGTCCTCTGAACATAATGTATTCACTACGTCTTACTATTTCCATAGATACGGAATGAAAATATTTGGTGACCGTAGAGCAGTGATAGCTACCTGCAGGTTCCATAAGCCATGTTGTTTCATCTCCTCAAGAGACCAGAGTCATTGTCATTTAAACACACTTATATTTATCAGTCTGGTAAGATGAGGCAGAGAGCTCCCCACTCCCAGCAAAGCAATCTATCTTTTAAGAGGGTATAGCATGTCATTAGAAATTCAGATCATAATGTCACCCTTTCCCTCTTAATCGATTCTTCCTCCATCATTCTACAATATTCAAGTAGCTGTAACTGTCCTGCTTTTCCAAATGCTGTAGCTACGTGATTATTTATTGCCACAATCCAGAGCAACATTTCTTTTTCTCTTTGCTTTGCAAATCCGAGTCAATGAATGACTTTTTCTACCAAAGCTACCTCTTATTACAAAGTATATTCTCAGGAGCCTTAAATCCAAGGTGAATGACTTCATAAATCACTTTTCTGGCAGGTTTCAAAATACTTGCCTTTTTTTTCCCCTGTACACCCAGATGCCTGGGGGTAAACCTTTTATGCTTAAACTAAAACTCTTGCTCACAGGTATGTCTTTACATGCTGGGTTCATTTCCCGGAGCTCTTCTGTAGATGTTTCATTCTCACCATTCAGGTAAGACATTCCTTATCTTTTCCAAGCAAATTGCCATATTGTGGATTTAGCTGAGACATTAGTAAACATTGATCATGGTGGGCCCCTTGAGTAGCCCAGTATAGAGGGTTACCATTAAGCTTCTTTCAATTTATGGAGAACTAAGCCCCAGATTAGCAAAATGCAGACAAAATTATAAATGTGGTTATTGTGGCTTAGCTCAGCAGTCATCAATCAAGCTTATGCTGGTTACAGAAGGATTTTAATCTTGAATTTGCAAAATGCTGAGAATGTTTTTATATTTTTATATATTCAAACCTTAGCAAGATTTCTAGATGCAGGTAATTTCACATTTTGTATATTAGATAAGTATCTTTAAACTTTTAATATTTTTGCCTCTTTGCAACCCATGACAATACAATTATTGCAAGTTTATTTCCTATATTATGATTATCTTAATCTTATATGTTTAAAACATCATTCACATTTTACGGTAAGTACGTATAAATATTCTTAAGCATTTGAAAAATTCACAGTTTATGAAACCATTGCTTTGCCTTCTATTTTCTTATTCTTTTCTTATTATAACTTCTAATTCTGTATTCTTATTCTTAAAAAAATGCTGTGATAGTGTGGCATTGAAACATCTCCTGATTCTCCCAATAATTATATTATCAGATCAATTTAGAGAAAGTACCTTACATTCATCCCTTCTTGGCAGACTATAAGATGAATTATTAAGGGTTAACTTCTTAACAATTATCCCATTGCTCCTTCATACTCATTCATCTTTTGGGGAAGCAGGGTAGGTAATTTGTGTTGTTTTTGCTTTTTCTGTGGTAGAGAAAAGTTATTTATTAAGTACTATTCAGGTACATCGGGGCTAAGAACTGGGAAGTTTGTTATTATGTTTCCATGGTAACTTCATTTCTCTTAAACTCATGGAAATAGTTTGGACATTTTAAGAGATGCTGGTTGGTATATGTGAGAATTTGAAAAATCATTACCAAAGAAAAGACTGATAATTATGAGTTCTATATCTTATTGCTCTCCTGAGCTACAGTTAGATAGCACTTTTTCTGACAAACTTTAACTTTTGTTTATTTAACAATGACATCCTGGGGCTAACACTGACCAGAAGCTTTATTTAACACTTACACAAATATTCAGATCCATCTAAGTGAAACCAACTTGGCTCCTGGATATGTCCCCCAATTAAGCATGTAAATAAAACTCAAACCTAGAAGTGAATTTGACAAGAAAATAGTCTGCTCTGGAGAATGCCAAACATGGGCTCTGGTCTGCCTGTAGGTGGATCAAAACTGATTCCTTAGTTTTAAGAATAGACAAAGGAAAGGCATATACAGGATTTGAACAGAGCTTTTAAAATTGGTTCTTAAGTGAATGTTACTAAGAGCAGTTTACTGATTATATAAGACTAGGGTGGATCTTAGATTTCAGGCTACCTAGAAATTTCCAAACTCTAAGTGCTGCATTTAAAGGTTCTGAGGCTCTTTACTTTTAGAAGAATAAGGAGATTTGAGAGAAAAAAAGGAAGGAACTAATAGCAACAACTAACACTTTTCTCCCATCAATCATGTTAGATAAATAGACAAATGATATTATACCCATTTTACATATCATGAAACTGAGGCTTAGAGAAGTTTCATGGTTTGCCCTAATGAGAATTGTATCAAGTGATAAATCCGAATTTAAGTGCTCTAAATCCAAGGCTTTCCACAATACTTACAAATGTGAATTTTAAATGATTGCAAGTAGAAATGCTTGTTGATTGACTGCTAGATAAATTGAAGATAAGAAGGCTGAGAGGGTACCTGATAGTTGTGTTTTTTAAGTATGCAAAGTGTGATAATTTTAACCTTGGCTAAAAAGAGAAGCAAAGGTAAAAGCTGACTTTCAATTGAGGGAATAGATTTTAGGCCAGATGTCATTCAATTTAATTCAATTCAACAAACAGTTAAATATCTACTACACAGATATGTTAAGTTTTAGGGGAGTTACCAAAAAAATAGATAAAATCTGGGATGGAGGTGAAATGATAAATATAAAAATAACTACAACACAAAATAGAAGGAAAGTAATAAATTCATAGGTCAAATACCAATGTGTTCTCTGAGTTGTGAGGAAGAAAAGGTTATATATTACAGGGAAGGCTAGATCCTCTGTAGCAAAAAGAGAGTGTTTTCCAACAGTGAGATAAGACTTTTAAAAATAGAGTGAACTAAGGAAAGAATAATCAATGTAAGCTCTCTATTTCTTCTTCTCCAACCTGCCTATCTCAGCTTTGATTTTATTGATTTATATCAGGGGAGATTTTATTTTTTGCATTCTAAATTATCCAAATATATTTAAATTCATTTCACTTTACTAACATCTATAAAATAAAAGGATACTAGTATTGTACTAAAGTACTACACTAGGGCTTTATTATAGAGAAGCCTTTGGGTTCTCAAAGGCTATTCAAGGCCTCCTAAAATGGAAAGGCTTGGGGTACAATCCCAGTGATGAGCTATATGTCTGTTGTCTAAGGATCAGCCTTTATCAAATTTTAGCTAACTTTAAAGAAGTTCATCACCTGATGGACTACAACCTGATAAAATGTTTGTCTCTTGAAGCAACTCTTAAAGACCATTTGTCAAGTCGAAGAGAAATCATGGCCTAACCTAGTTGAGAAAAGGCCATACCAATGAATTACATTTCTTTGAGGTATTGAAGAATTGAATTACTCTCTGTGTGTCTAAACAAATTTGGTTAACTTGAATGAGATTGAAAGATTTGTTATGGACTACTAATGCAGTTTGACCACACAGATGTACCATGCAACTGGGTCCCAGGGCATATGCCCTATTCTAATTGTTAATGGAGAATGAGACAGTTGAAATGTTTCTGTCCCATAACTGCTGTTCTTATACCATGGGGATGGGAGCCTAAGCAAAATTGTAAATTAATCTCCATTGGATATATTTCATAAGAGAATTTATCTTTCAGATGTGTTGAAATAGATTAAGTACATTCATATTTATATGTAGTGTTTGGCTTAAATTGCCTACTAATCTCTCCCAATCCCATGAATTTAAGAAATTTCATATAAAAAGTAGTGGATCTTTAGAGTTGGAAATGATCTGATAAGTTATGTTGCCCAACTCCCTCATTTTAAAGATGAAAAATCTGAGGCTCAGAAAAGTGATTTGTTAAAGGTAATATAACTAAATAAGTGAATTGAATAATTAACATTTAATAGCACTTTGTAGATTTTTGCAGTGCTGTACAGACATTATCCCTTTTTCTCTCTCACAATAATCCTGTGGAACAGGCCCTACTATCCCCATTTAGCATATGAAGAAATTGGGACATAGAAAGCTTAAGTAACTTGCTTATAGTCACCTAGCTAAGGAGTTTCCTGGGGGTGTGAAGGATAGGGGGAATTTGACCATTGGGTGACACAATGCTCAGTTTTTATGATTTCAAGGTCAATTATGTTTCCACTAAACCAAACTGCTTCCCTTGTGTATTGTAAATAGACAATCATTCCTTCTTTTATCTTGGATACTTATTGATCAGTCCCTGAACATTACAAAAGGAAATGCCATTTATAATCCAAGTAGAAATGCTAGATGAGCAATGGGACAAGAAATTGGCTACATGCAAATTATGTTTAGTAATTAAGGGAAATTCCTGGGGGAAGCCACAACCTCCAGGACAACAGGTCACAAGACTCAAGACTGCTGCCAGATACCCCAACCCCAAAAAGAAGAGGAAATTTTCCATTTTAACTAATTGGCCTTAATAACGAGGCACTAAGGCCAGTTGTCTCTTCATACTTGGCAGCTAGGAAGCCTGATTACCAGGCAGAAAGAGTATAATCTTAACTCCTAAAGCAAAAAAATGTATCTTTTAAAGGGAGCTAAAAGAAAAAAGGCTTGAGTTCAACTCTTTCCAGATCTTCAAAGTATCATCCCAATGTTTGATTTGGAAGGGACCTCGGGGATTATCTGGTCCAACTCTGATTTTATAAAGAATGAAATGAAGTCGGGGAGGGAGGGATTTGCCCATGATCCGCAACAATGATCCATTCACCTCTTAGTGAAAATCAGGCTGAGCTAAGGTGGAGTCAAATGTCTCCCCAGCAGAAGAAACTCACCAATTAAGTCTTAGAGCAAGAAGTAGCCTTGGAACCCCTTGTTTTTATAGAGGAGTAAAACAAGTCCAGAGTTAGTGTCAACTATATAAGGATTGAAACTTGATTCCTCATGCTTTTTTTCACCAGGTATGATTTTCTATGATATGGCCAAAGCTTACTCAATGTAATCAATCTGTCCAAAAACCAGCAAGCATTTGGTAAGTACCTTTTTATGTTCTAGTCACTATGCTACCTGCTGGGAAAACAAAAGCAAAAACCAAATTGTATCTGCCTGAAAGGAGCTTACATTCTATCAGGAGACAGAGACAACTATACACATATAAGTATATCCAAAATAAGAATAAGGTACCTGGTTAGGCTTGGGGAGGGGCTAGCAAGAGGGGGAGAGAATCTGCAGATGCTGAAAGTTAGAGGTGGAGGAGGATGTTATTCAAGAAAGATCCATTTTTTTTTGCTCTCGTGACTTGAAAAAGCAATATACTAGTAAGTCACCTTGTTTTCTCTTTTACCTTCTTTTCTGTCCTCCCCTCCCCTCCCTTCTTTGTCCTTTCTTCTCCCTTCACTTTTCTCTTCTTCCTCCTTTTTCTTCCTTCTCTCCCTCTCCTCTCTTTTTTTTCTCCTTTCATTTCCCATGCAACCATTTTGAAGAGGACAACCTAGAAAACTTCTCCAGAGTGAATAGGGGTTGCTGCAAGCCTACAGCAAGTTAGATGCAAAGTTTCTTCAATCTTCCTCCTCTCCATCTTTCTCACTTGGGTTGCTGGAATTCATCCTTTCTCTTTCTTAAACTTGGGATTTGAATCCCGGTGTTTCCTGACTCCAGATACAGTACTGTATTCCATTTCCATGGTACCTCCTAGGCAAAGAACACATCTACTGAATTTGCTTAGCAGAGTAGTCACACCATTGACACTTTGGATGCTTAATAAACATTATGCAAGAGTGACAATGACTGACTCTGGCAGTGACTGATTCTAACCTTAATGTTTTCTGTCACCTAGCAGCATTTGTAATAATCTTTTGGGGACAAAAGAATGAAATTTCAGCTGACCTTTTTTATGCATCTTGGTAAGTAGAAAGATTACTTTCAAAGCTCATTTCTACAGTTTCCCCCACAATGCCGCAAATCATTTAGGAGAAATTTCCAAATTTATCTGCATTTTTTCTATTCTGCATGGTTTCTACATCACTGCCCAGCTACCTAATTTTCTCAAATAGATGGAAACTTTATACAACTGTGATCACTATCAAAAGAGCAATTCTACTCCCTCCCTTCTACTTATAACTCCTCCCTCTGGATAATTTCAGGAACTTTTTCATAGTTTGCAGATTATGAATTTCCAAGACAAAGAAAAAAATGTTGTTCCTCTAGAGTTCAATACAAAGATTCAATACAAAGGTTCAAATACCAAGGCTTTAACCATCAGAATCACACAGTACTTGCAGAAAGTTCATCTTCTTTGGAAATTAATTCTTTCTTCCTTCTTAGCTCATATATCCCAATTGTCTTCCCCTCACTAGCTCCTCTCTTATCTCTGTCTCACATGAAGAGAAATAATTCTCCTTGCCAAATATCATCCCTCTATATGCATAAGTGATTCCATTTCATCTTCTCCAACAGATTGCCTCATCTATCATTCCCTCTCTCACTTTTCTTTAATCTCTCTCTATCCATTGACTGCTTTCCTACTGCCTACAAACACATTCTTGTTTCCCTCATCCTCAAAACCCCTCACTTTACCAAATTAACTTTGTAAATTCATGTTTTAAAAATAATACAAATAGATGACACAAATTCAGTATAGCAAAAAGGGGAAATTATTTGCAGTAGTGATTCACAGATGGAGATTATTAACAGACTAATTACATGCTATATTCAATTGTTTTCATATTGCTAAAGGAGTACACTCATTAAAAAGTCTTAAAATCAATTTTATTAATGCTTTTTTATTTTATATTACAGTTGTTTCTGCAAATATCCCCCCCTTTCTTTCCTTCCAGGTTCAGATTTGAACTTTCTTGTAACTAAGAAATTGTGGCAAAAATATTCAAATTATTTAGGCAAGACTCCAAACTAGAAGTCCCCTAATACTTTTCTTGAAGAAAGGAAGTAGGTTTCATTATCTGTTTACAGGATTTAAGAGTAGAGTCCCCATTTAGCAATCTCTTCATTTATATTATTACTATATCCATTTTGTATACTGTATTTTTGGTTCTAGTTATATCATTTGCATTGGTTCGCACAAAATCTTGCCATATTTTGCTAACTCATATTCATCATTTCTTACTACAAAATAATTTACAATTATATTCCTATACCATAGTTTGAATAGCCATTTTCCCCAATTGATTGATACACATTTTGTTTCCAGTTCATTACCACACACAAAAAAAGTTACCACAAATGTGTGGCATATGAACCTTTGTCTTTAATCTCCTTGGGTTATAGCCTAAGTAATATACTTGCTAGATCGACTGATACTAAAAGTGTAGCCCATATGTTAAAATTTAAACTCTTTTAATTTCAGTGATATGAGATGAAGTCCAAGTCACCCCACCCTAATTATTGTTTTACTCCCAGCCAACCAAATTTCTATCTAAATGCTTAAATAAAAATGGCAGTGGGGAGTTTGTCATTCTTTGGGGGAAGTTTCTGGATTCTTTTTTCAAAAAACTGGAAAATTTTTGTTCAGTCAGAAATAAACGCTATAATGAAATACTTCATTTATCCTACATGTTGACAAGGTCATAGCTGAGGCCTTGGAATGCCAAGAAAATGAAAATAAAAGTACAGAAGAAATAATAAAAAATTTAAATGCACTAGGCCCCTGGGCTTTTAAGAAACTGGATGAAAGGCAAAAGCTTCATTTATTATCTAGCAATGCATTCTGTTCTATTCAAAAAGTTAATGTATTGTGTGTTCCTGAATGAACTGCAGAGAGATAGCCATAGTTTTGTGTGTACTATACTTTGTTTCATGAAAAGTAAACATTAAAACAGACACCCTTACAAAATATATAAATTCATATATTTTAATTTTTTTAATCTTACAAAAGGGTTTTTCCACTATGTGCTTTTATATAACTATCTCTTCTAAAGTGTATTTGTTGAAGTACTTGATATTTTAAAACACCAACAACAACAACATAGTTCAGATGCAATTTTTCTGTAGCACAGGCACATCTGTATAGTTTAGGTAAAACCCAAATTATTGCTGATATTTTTAAGCCAAATAATTTTTTTAATCTGCCCAGAAAAATCATGACTGAACTTACGTCTAGGCTTGAAGCTTTCACTACCAATGTTTACTTCTTCCCCCAACTTCACTCCAAACAACATTGCATATCAGTTTTTCACGTAAACACTTATAAATTTGTGTAAATAATGTTTCAAGTTTTCATCATGGACCTGGTATAGTTTCATTTCTGAGGCACAAACATTTTTATCAGAGCAAGTTTAGCCAAGCCAAATTATAAAAACAGGCAAAGCCTCAAAGGCTCCCATTCCAGCCGAAGAATTCAGGATAGAACTTGCCTAAAAGGGCAAAACCCTGGAAGGGAAGTCTTACACAATCTAAATCAGCAATAACACATTTGCTTTGCCTGAATTTTTTTGAATGGTCCTGTCCAAATGGATATCCCATCCCAAATACTAGCTTCTAGCTTAAAGTATCCTAAATACTCACTCAGGACAATGAAAGGAGGTCCAGATTACAATTGGTTCACAGAATTCTGGTTGTTTATAACAGCACAAGCAACAGAGGAAAATTCAGTAGAACAAAAGATTGCACTGACTCTGAATAAAGATAATGTAAACTTCCTTCACATCCTAAATAATAATAAAAAAAGATTTTTTAAAATCAAGTTTAAATCAGGAATCAAAAAATTTAGGGAGAAAATTAAAAATGGAAAATTCAACCTACTATGCTATCATTCAGAACTGTATGATGAGGACTGGAGGTGATTAATTTAATTAGCATGTATTTGTTAAATACCTACTATGTGCCAGGTACTGTGGTAGGCATAATGTATAGAATTATGAACTTGACTTCAAGAAGATCTAGATTCAAATCCTACCTCTGACACTAGATATGTGACACTTGGGTAAATCAATGAAATTTTTATGCCTCAGAGAACCTCTTGGGACTTCAGTCCTAGTCCTGTTGATGGAGAAATTGAATGGAGCTATCAAGAAGAGATTCATGTGTAGAAAATACCAATTTATGAGTATATATTATTTTGCAATCATTAATTTTCAATGAATTCAATTACACATAGAATTAGAATCCCTCATTGTCAATTCATTTTTGACTCTTGAAGAAATGGCAGACATAGGAAAAAATAGATCTTGTTTCATAATCTCTTCAATTCCTGTGTTCAACTAACTATCCTACTCCATTAACCTACTCAGAACAGCATTCCTCATGAAACTGCAGGTTCTATAAGTAATATAAAAAGCCCAATTCTCACATAAACCAAAACTCAGAATTTAATGTGATTTTTGCCATTTTTGCTCTTCTTCAGTTGTTTTGGTCATGTCCAATTGTTCATGACCCTATTAGAGGTTTTCTTGGCAAAGATACTGGAGTGTTTGCCTTTTCCTTCTCCAGCTCATTTTATAAATAAGGAAACAGTTAAGTGACTTGGTCAGGGTCACGTAACCGGTGTCTGAGGCTGGATTTGAACTCTTGAGTCTTCCTGACTTCAGGCCTGTCACTCTATGCATTGCATTACCTAGCTACAAATTTACATTCGTATTTTCACAGGTTTGTATTTGCTATATTTCCAGTTGACCTTCTTTAAGTTTCTATGTTTACAATCCAAATAAATTTCTACCAGGTGAATGGTGTTGCCTTGACAGTAGATTCATAACATGAACAATTAGGCAGCATGGTAGAGGTCAAGGTCAGTGGCCCGAGAGTCAGAGGACTTGTGTGACCTTTGGCAAGACCTAAGTTTCCTCATGTGTAAAATAGCAGGGTTGGACTATATAACTAATAAGCCCCTTCTGATGCTGGATCTCTGATCCATAACCATGGTTAATTGGGTTGAAGATAATAGTGTGCTTTTACATATAAGCAAGCGTTTTTTAATATAAATATAACATTTTGTTTAATTAAATATAAGAATTAAGATAGAACCAGAGAACTGTCAAACCTTAAATATCTAGTTCAATCCTTTCATCTTATTGATGAGGCAGCAAATGCCCAGATAACTTGAGTGCTGCCCAAGGTCACTGAGTTATTCCAAAGATGTCCTTTTTGAATAAGAGTAAAAGAAATATGAACACCTGGGTGCCATCACTAATCTTTTAACTATTTTTGATAAGTATTTAATCTAATTGTGGTTGATTATCTTTATATATATAATCTCCAGCCCTAGCTTCTCTCCTGAGCTCCAGTGCTGGAGCACCAATATCTATTGGACATTTCCAACTAGGTAATCTGTAGTCATCCCAAATTCACTATATAAAAATTAGAATTTATCAACTTCCCTCTTAACCCCAACTCCTCTTACTAATTTCTCTAATTTTGTCTAGTCTCCCAGATTTTCCACCTCAAAATCATTTTAACTCTTTCCTTTCCCTTGCCCCTATGTCCAGTCAATTGATTAGTCTTATTGACTCTGCCTCCATATCTCCTTCTCTCCACTCACATAACTAACATCATTGTTCACATAAGCATTCCTCTTTACTTGAATTATTTAAAATAGGAAAGAAGGAAACAACATTTTTAAAGTCCCTGTTTTTTCCAGGCATTGTGCTAAGAACTTTACAAGGTTATCATATTTGATTTTTATATCAACCTCAGGAAGGTCTTTTCATATCCCCATTTCACACTTGAGTAAGCTAAGTAAACAGTCATTTCTAGTAAATTAAGTAAGCTGGATTTTAACTCATTCTTCCTGAGTCCAGGCCCTGCCTCCAACCTCTTCCCTTTTTTAATCTAGCATTTACTCAGCTTCCAAAGTGATTTTTCTCAAAGCACAAGTGTGATTGTATGAATTATCAAACTTCCATGGTTTCCTATTGTTTCGAGGATTAATTATAAACTCCTCCTTTTGATATTTAAAGATATTAAATCACAAAGTGATTCCATCCTATCTTCTTACTCTTTCTCTGATGGTGTGACATTCTATCTCCTATCTCTACATCTGTTCACAGTGTGGGCCCCATATTTGCAATGCCCTCCTCCTTACTTTCCCCTCTTAGAATTCCTAAATTTCTTCAAAACTCCAATTAAGTACCACTTCCTACCCCTAATTGCTAGAGCTTTCCTGTTCATTGATATTACTTGACATTAAATTTAAATATTCTTTGCACAGCATCTATAATATATTCTATTTCCTCTGAGGGCAGAGACAATTTGAATTTTTTATCCTTGTATTCATATTGCCTTTCATAGCTTGACATATAATATGTGATTAATGTGTTTAATGATTATTTGGTTTTCTCCTTGACATATTTAGAAGGACCCAACACTCAAAAATTATTATAATTTTACTATAATTTACCCTAATTTCTTCTGGTTTTTGCAAAGGTACTTTAAACACAAATTTAAAAAGCAAAAATAATTTTATTCTGGAATAAAAATTTTTTACTTTACAGTATCTATTTTATTTGCCTTGTGAATTAAAAAAAATTTTACTGTTTCAAACTGATACAACTTAATCCTTCAAGGTAATCTTAAATTCTCCAAGCAAATTTCTAATTTACTCAGAACCTTTTATAGGAATTGAAAGCTAACACTCTGACTTCAAGGATTTAGGGCAATTTGTCACCAAAAATCATTTTAAGTGCTTTTTCTCCAGCCTTTGAACTTTCTTAGCCAGAAAAAAAATCTTGAACTGCATAGCTATAATTTGTCAGGGTAGAGCCATGCTTGCATTCCAAGCTCTTTGCTAACAGCTACTGCTTCATTTGCCCTTTATGATAAAGCAGAAAAAATTATAGTCATGAAACATTTATATATGACAGCAGCATAATGAATACCTTCAATTTTCTTTTTTCATTTAGTAGCTTCTAAGTTGTTCATGTTAACCAATCCCCTCTATAAATCAAGAGTATGGTCTTCAGTAATGATGTATCAAGGACAGTTAGGTAACACAATAGATAGAATGCCAGGCCTTAAGTCAGGAAGACTAATCTGCCTGAGTTCCAATCCAGCTTCATATTCTTACTAGCTTACTAGCACTTAACACTGTTTGCCTCAGTTTCTCATCTGTAAAATGAGCTGGAGGAAAAAAAATGGCAAACCACTGCAGTATCTCTTCCAAGATTAGTCCAAATGGGGTCACAAAGAGTCAGACACAACTTGATTACCATCACCCATTTCTGATTTTTAAAAGGATCTTATCTCTTTTCCAGAACAGAATATTTTAAAACATCTTAAATAGAATAAAGGTTTAAGAACAAACATGTAAAACAGTTACTTATAGGTAAACACCTCAAGTGAAAATGATGATCTTGGTTCCCAATTCCCTTACCTTAATTATAAATGATTCCTTTTGTGAAAATGGTAATGGCATGTATGTGAATCCTCAATAATATATAATAAGTCCTATGTACTCTATATTTTATATGCTTTTATGATTCAGGAAGCATGAGTTGACTCATGATGTATTTGAGTCTATAATATATTAATGTATAACTGGATCCTATTTGTAAGTTTCAGAAAAAAATCCTACAATTTATTTTTAGAATATATGCTCCTTAAGGGTTATTTCATTGCTTGTGTTTATATCCCCCAAAACTAATAACACAGTGCCCAGAATATAGTGGGTATCTAATAGATTAGAAGTAACTAAAACACTGAACTCAAATCTGGTCTCACATGCTTACGTGATGTGATTCTGGCAACACATTTAATCTCTCTTTACTTTAATCCTCTGGAAAAGGAACTGGCAAACTGCTCCAGTATGTTTGCCAAGAAAATCCCATGAACAATATGATCCACAGAGTTATAGTCAGGCCCAATTCAACAACAATAACAAATAATTGCTTATTGAATGGTGATAAACACATCAACAATTTGAATCCAGATGAGATTAAATATCTGCTTAAGATCCTTGTATTTTCCATTCAGGTGTGACTCTTTGTGACCCCATTTGGGATTTTGTTAGCAAAGATACTGGTGGGTTTGCCATTTCCTTCTCCAGATCATTTTTACAAATGGGGAACTTCTACAAACAGCATTAAGTGACTTGCCCAAGGTGAGCACAGCTGGTAAGTATCTGAGGCCAGATTTGAACTCAGGAAGATGAGTCTCCCTGACTCCAACTCTAGCATTCTATCCATTGTGTCACTTAATTTCCTTCAGATCTCTGTATCAGTCCTCATTGATCATTCTATAGTGATATTGAAGAGCTAATTCCCCATTAAATCAAATTTTAACTGCTAAGTAAAAATAGCATTAAAAAGCAGTCTATTAATATCCCGTATTTACTAGCTAGTCCTTTAGTTTATGTTCTGTTTATTACTTTCTTTTTGTTTCTTTTGGGTTCAAGTGCTGTTTAGACTCTCAAAAGCTCAAGATGACTGCAACAGTGGCTCTTGTCATCCAATCGTGGGTGATCTCCTACTGGGTCGCAGTGCCCAGCTTACAGCCTCCTCTACCTGTGGATTGGATGGACCACAGAAATACTGCATCATAGGCTACTTGGAGGTAGGTTGATTCTGATTTATTTTTGGAGAAATTATTAGTTAAATGGAGAGATTTCTCCAGGATGCCTATAGACATCACAGAAAAGACTAAAGTAAACAATGCAATCTTCATTCAAGTGGAAAAAGAAAACATTGCCAGGAAACATAAAACTACAATACAAACTTGATTAACCAGAATGGTTGAGAAAGAAATCATGAGATGATAAACTCAGAGTTTAGAAAGACCTTAGAGTTTCAACTCAACCCCATCATTTTATTTAATTTTTAGTTTTGTTTTAACATTACATTTATGCATTGCCCTCTTCCTGAGATGTCTCTTGTAACAAATAAACCCATCAAACAAAATTAATAATACTATGACCTCATCTGAAAGTTCAAGCAAAATTCACATTTCTACCTCTTTTAAAAATATTAATAGAAATCAACTTATTTTCTCTCTCTTCCTCTTCAACCCATTGAAAAAAAGGAGGAAAAATAAAGCTTCTTATAATAAAAATGCAGTCAAGTAAAATAAATCTCCACATTGACTGTACATAGAACTACATATGTCTCATTCTGTGCCCTGAATCCATCACTCCTCTGCAATGAATAGCATATTTTATAATCACTTGTCTGAAATCATGAATGGTCATTATATTGATCATAGTTCTTAAAGCTTTCATAGTTGTTTCTTTTTACAATATTGTATAAATGGCTCTGGTTCTACTCATTTCATTCTTCATTAGTTCATAGAAATCCTCAAAATCATTCCTTTTTAAAAGTGATATTATAAAATTGCTCTTCTGATTCTGCTTATTTCACTCTGATTAGTTCATGTCAGTCTTTCCATGTGTTTTTGAAATCACCCATTTTCTCATTCTTTATACTATAATAATATTCTATCATATTCATTTATCACAACTTATTCAACCTTTCTTCAATTGTTAAAGAACTTCTGTTTCCAATTTTTTGTCAACACACAAAAAAAGTTGCTCTACATATTTTTATATTATGGGACCTTTTCCTTTCTTTCTCATCTCTTTTGAATACAGCCCTAACAATGTATACCTCAGTCAAAGGAAATGAATTAATGACTTTCTGTGTATAATTCCAAGTTGCTTTCCTGAATGGTTATATTCATTCATGATTCTACCAATGGGCCTGTTTTCCCACAGCCCTTACAATATTTATAATTTCCTCTTTTATCATCTTAGCTACTCTAAAGGGCATGATGTAGAATCTCAGAATTGCCTTAATTTGCATATTCCTAATAGCGATTTGGGGCATTTTTTCACATGGTTATAAATAGCCTGGTTTTCTTGTTTATTTATATCCTTATATCATTTGTCAATTACTGAATGATCCTTTTTCTTAATTCTTATCTGTTTCTTATATATTTTGAAAATAAAACTTTTATCAGAGAAAGTTACAGAAAAGACTCTTCCCCTGCTTATTGTTTATTATTTTTAATCTTGATTTTTATTAGATTTGTCAGTGCAAAACCCTTTTAATTTTATGTAATAAAAATTATCTATTTAATCCTTTATATCCTTCTCTAATTCTTGTTTAGGAGTGAACTTTTCTCTTATGCATACCTCAGATAAGTTATAGATGAGGAGCTGAGATTGGAAGAAGTTACATGATTTATAATAGGTAATATATATAGGAAGTATCATAAATGGTATTTGAACCCAGATCCCTTTGACTCTAAATTCAATAATTTTCCCTTATGCTCTTTCCTCATGGTCTTATCATTTTCTATTTCTGGTTCCAAATGAACTTGAAAACCTTTTTCAGATGAGTTCCTTGTTGAAAATTTCTTCTAAAATCCTCTGCTCTACTTTTCTATCTTAGTGAGCCCAGTATAGTAAACTTAATTAAATTATCTTCCCTTAATGACTGAAGATCTTGTAGTGCCTCTGGGTCATCATGATGGATTTTAGTTCTCTGTATACATTTCCTCTGATTAACTTCCATCTACTCGGCATATATCTTGTATATACCTAGTTATTTCCATGTTCTTTTCCCCCATTAGAATGTGAATTCCTTCAGGGCAGGGATTGTTTTTGCCTTTTTTGTATCTCCAATATTTAACACACTGTAAATTCAAAATGCTTGTTGATTGGTTAATTATATATCACCATCATGGAGATGGTCTAGATTAGATTTGTTGTATATTACACTGGAAGGTCTTTTCTTGCTCTAAGCCCTCCCCCCATTTGTTTTCTTGTGGTTTGATTTGGTTTTTTGGCAGCTAATGATACAGCGAGTAAAATGCCCAGACCTGGACTGAGGAAGACTCATCTCCTGAATTCAAACCAGCTTCAAACATTTAGTAGCTATGTGACCCTGGGCAAGGCACTTAACTCTGTTTGCCTCAGTTTCCTCATCTATAAAATGAGTCAGAGAAAGAAATGGCAAAGCATTCCAGTATCTTTGTCAAGAAAACCTCAAATTGGGATACAGCTGAAAAACAACTCAAATGAATGGGTTTTTTTTGGTCCAAAATGTCTTTGACAAGAGTTGATTTTCTCCAAAAAAAAAAAACTGACTTCAGGAAAAAACAAAAGCCAGTCAATTGGGTAAGCAAAGAAAAGAAAAATTACTCAGTAGAGCAATAAAAGTTGCTTACCACCAAGCACTGTCCTAGGTGCTGAGGATATGCAGACAATGAAACACTCCCTACCCTCTAGGAGATTATGTTCTGTCAGAAATAAAAACATATGTAATGTATACAAAATATATATAAAATATACAAGATGGGGGATATTAACATTTGAGAATATTAGGAAAGGTGGCATTTGAGATGGGTTTTGAAGGAAACTAGGGATTCTAAGAGACAATGGAAAGGAGAACGTGCTTTCCAAGTACTTCAAGTCTATCTAAAGATACAGAGAGGAAATGGAGTTTTTCATCTGAGGAGAAGTAAGGAGACCAGATTGACAGGACCATGGAACACATTAAAGGTAGTGATAAGCAAGAAATCTATAAAGATAGATTGTAAAAGGCTTTAAGTCTCAGAGTTTCTATTTGACCCTAAAGATAATAGGGCATGACATGGTCAGCTCTGTGCTTTAGGAATATCATTGATGGCTTGGTGACTTGGACAAGGTTCTCAAAGGATATTTGAGGAGAGAGAAAATACTCTCAGATGGAGAGAATAGAAGAGTCTAAACAGAGGAAGTAGAGTCTGAGCTAGATCGATAATTAGGTTTCCATAGTAGTCTTCAATTCACTAGCAACAGATTGCTTTTCTGTGCCTTTTTTTGCATCTAACTTCAGAAGTATTTAATATCACAAGAAAAGTTTCTTTTAAAACAGAGTTTTGGCTGATCATCTTTATGCAATTTGCATAAAAGGTTTTTTTCAATCAAATACATTTATTGAACCCTAGAAGAACTCATATTTCTAAAGCACCTTAAAGATTATAAACTGTTCTTCCCATAAGAGTTCCCCATAATATAGATAGTGCACAGATTATTATCTTAATTTTACAGATGAGAAACAGAGAGTCATGGAAGTTAAATGACATGCTCAAGTTTACACAGCTGATAAATGTGTATGCAAGTACTTAAATATACAACTTCCAGCTCTAAGACCAAGGCACTTTCTACCACACAATACTGTTTGTTTACTTTTGGCATTGATAACATATTAAGTTTTATTGTTCTTCATTCCTATTGCGAATTTCCCATTATCAGGACTCTTTGAATGGAGCCTGATTTGTCACTATATACATATATAATATACAAAGTCCGAGGGGGTCATTTTGGGGGGAAGACAGGGATTGGGCCACTCAATCATAAGTAGCCTAGGCAAGGGTTGTTCATTCATTTTTCTTCAGGAACACTTTTGCAAGCACAATTATCTTATGAGAGATAAACAGTAACAGAGTCAAAGAGTCAGAGAGAAGGGAAGGAAGGGGTCTGATACCTCCTAGAACATATTTATTATTGAGTTTTAGTAACAAGGATGTACATTTTTATATGAAAAAATAATAAAAATATTCTTTCAGATGGAAAGTGTACGTGCTTGTCACCAGAACTCATTGATAATTAGCGTTTACATAGTGCTTTAAAATTTATAAAATTCTTTACATTAAGTATTGTTTGAGCATCACAATAATCTCATGAGATAAGTACTACAATCTATAGTTGTACTTATTTTACAGATGAGGAAAATTAAGTCCAGGAAGGAAAAGTGTTTTTCGTAATCCTAGAGCTAGGAAATGATTATTGTTCTTTCTTACTCCAAGTCCAATAATCTGTTCATTATGGTTTGTTGAATTCTGCCAAAGCCTCAACACCCCATTGGCATAAGATAGCAAGAGGTAGCAATGGCTCAGCTCCTAAAAACAGCTTTGGAAATTAAAATTTTTTTTCTTATATTTCTCTTTGAAGTAACAGGCAATAGTACATTGTTCCCAGAAATTACAGGCTATTTAAACACACACACACACACACACACACACACACACACAATTTCATAAGAATGATGCACATATCCACAAAATAATTGTAATCTATGCCAGATGCTGAAAGTTTCCTTTTTATAAGATTATAAACAGAAACTATTCTCATAACAAAATCAACAGTCCTGTTTAACTTAGAAACTCTGGACTTCAGAAATCAGAACCTTCAAATTTCTGTAAGCCAGAAATTAGGGTTTGTTGTAGTTTGCAAAAAACTCTGTAGACCCAAAGAATGGGAGAAAAGATTTGACTTGCTATGGGACAGAACACAGAATTAAAAACTTCAGTCATAAAAGGAATCTGGCAGCTGGTATAATACTGACAAGCATTTGCTTGTCTTTCTCAGAGAATTGTTTATATAGGCTGCCTATATATAAAGTTAAGGCTTTTAGTCAATTCCTACCTGAGTTTCTTATCATTTTAAGTGATTGATATAATTTTAACTCTTGGTAAATATAACAAATTTGGGGAAATGGAGAACAATTCAATGTATTTCATGTGCATTAGGCTGTGCTTTACCCAAAATCTCTCAAAAGGACCTCTGGATTTTTCAGTCCTACTTGGAGTTTTGAAAACAAACCACAACTAAATAAAGCAAAACCATATAGAAAAAGATGCTCTACTTTAGGAGTGCTCAAATTTTTTTGTGTGCCATAGAACTCTTTTAGCATTTTAGTGAAGTCCATGGACCACTTCTCAGAATCAGCTTTCTAACTGCATCAAATAAAAAAGGATTACTAAGGAAACCTATTATATTGAAGTATAGTTACCAAAATATTTTTCAAATGAATCCATACACCCCAGGTTAAGAACGTCCATTTTACTTGGTGAAATAAGGGCTATGTGTTTTAATTCTGTTCCACTGATCTCTTCCTCTACTACTGGAATCTTGATTGCTTTCCTAGCCCGATACCCACATTTGCTATGCTAACTACCAGTTCTGAAACTCCAGGTCTTGGTTAGATTTCTTAAGTGTGTCGTGTTAGGAACATAGAGACAAGAAAGAAGCTGAATCTTGGTTGTTTTCCTCTAGTATATCAATAGTCTGTCATTCAGTAATGAAGGAAAAGTAAATAATTGGGGCTTTATCTACTTGCCTTAGCATCCTGTCGATTGGTCCTCTGAACTAGTACACATGGAAGAATTTGCAACTAGAATACCTGCATAACCATAAAGAAAAATGTCATGAGCTACTCACAGGAACTCCTTTTATAACAACTTTATCATGTCTTCTTTAGTATGTTTCCTTTCTCTTTTACTTTTTTGGCCAAGTGTTTTTCAAAATTAACACTGGCATATACATTTGTCTCTCACGTGCCAAAATCTTTCCTCTGCACCCTCCCCTAAGAAGTGCTTGTCAGGGCCTGAAAATTCAGAGGGAGCAGATTTGGTGCAAGTTGTGGAAAAAATGTGTTGCCTCAGCGACAACTTCTATTCATGATGTAAATATTTTAAAACACCTTTTTTGCTATAGTAGCGCTATTGCCCTTTGTAATTATCTCCAGTGCCAGGATTATGCTAGATATTCTCAGGGCCAAACATGGAGCCAGGTACAGCTGAGGGTGCTTACAATCTGAATAGGCAAGGAGTCACCCACACAGACTGATAGAGATGAAGAGGAAAGGATAAAATGCCTTTTTGTGGCTACTACACACAGGGTGCAAAGCCAAACAGAACCTATAGTAGGGCCAGAGGCTACTTGTCTGGGATCTCACACCTGCCTAAATGGTTTAAGGCAATCATAACAACTCTATGAAATGGAATATGGGCAGGAAGGAAACTGATTCGATTACTGGCAAACTTTCTACTTTGAAGGAGACTTCTATTAATATTGATTAAAAAGGGGAGTGCCTTGATTGATCTTTCTCATGTTGGGGAGTGCTGGTAGCTGAAAGTTACCCCTTTATGCTAGGAAATCACAAAGGGAAATTACCTGGGCCAAGAACAAGGCAGGATGAACAGGCCATCCCATGACTAGATTCAATAGAACCAGAGAGGAAGCCAGGTACAACAGAATGACTTGTAGACTTAGAGGACCTAAGTTCAAAACCTGTGTGACCTTTGACAAGTCACTTCTCTGGGACCAGCTACTTTATAAAAATGATCAGGTTGGACTAGATAACCTCTAAGTTCCTTTTCAGCTCTAAACCTATGACCAGAAAAAGAAGTTTCTTGCTTTCTTCCCGAGAAGGAAGTTACGCTGTTATATTTCAACACCATAACACATAGATACTCATTCTGAGTTGCTGTTATTTTCTCTCTGGTGTCAGGAACCAATATTTCCTGGTAAGAAGTGATTTGGGTACCATAATATGACTCTGACCACAAAAGATTTGAGAAGTCAAGGTCTGGAAGTTTGTTTCTAACTGTAGGATTTTTCCTGCAACAAAGATAATCAAAGGAACTCCCTGATCTCTTGCACTGGGATACCTCCATGGAATTGGATATGTCCACCTTTACAAGAGGCATCTCAGTTCATAGGTTTTTTTGCCTTTCCAGATCATATATTTCCATGCACGACCAACTCCCTAAGAATATCCCAATGGTATCCCAAGGTAGCTCCCTGATCATCCCTAATATATCTGCCAATCATCTTGTTATAAATCTATTAATTCTATTGCCCAAAAGGATCTCAGGAGACCTTAAGGCAATTAAGGTACTCTTTTCATTGGAACTCCTCAAAGATACTGGAGAACTACTTCCTGGGGATGTTCAAGAAGAAATTTATGCTTTGGGTTGAATGATCACTGCAATTTCAACGGTATCTCCACTTACCTCTGTCATTACAATAACCTCCTAATTAGTCCCCTTCCCTCATCTTTTTCTGCTCCCATCAATTTTACATGCTGCTGCTCAAATAATTTTCCTTAAGTACATATCTGAGCATGGGACTGCCCTGTTCAGTCAATTCCAGCAGCTTTCCATTGCCTCTAGGATATAACATTTACTCCTCAGTTTAGCTTTTGAAGTCAGCCTGGCTTCAGCCTAAATGTTTAACTTCATTAATCATCATTCTTCCTCCCATTCTTCCATCCAGTCCAACTGACCTTTCTGTTCTTTATACATGTCTCTGACTCTGTCTTTGCTCTGGTGGTCCTCCATGCATGGAATACACTCATTACCTATCGCCATCTCATTAGCCTACCTCCATTCCTTTAAGATGCAGCACAGGTAAGCATCATCTGCCACATCTAGCCTTTTCTAATTCCCTCAACTGCTAGTGTCCATCCTTAAAAACTACCTTATAGTTAACCATTCTGTATTTATTAACTTTATATTTATACTATACATATTTTGCATATACTTCTCTACTTCTTTCCTTCTTAGAATTGTTTTATTCTTTATATTTATATTTCCAAAGCTTAGCACAGTATCCAGCACATAAACAGTTTTTTAATAAATGCTTGTTGATTGATTGACCAGACAAGGCCCCCTATAATTCTAATATTCTATTATTCCATAATCTGTCTTATTAATTAATACTTGTAGCATTCTTTATTATAAACCACTTCACTATCATCCTACATATATTCAAAAGCACACAATTCATGGACCACTCAAGGTTTTTAGAGAACTATTCATGTAATATGAAATGCAATTTTAAATGTAGTCACAAATGATAGACAACTAAGCAAAATAAAAGTCAGGTGTTGGCTGTAAAGTAAAGCACTTCTAGTTTTCCAAATATGGTCATTTTGTTGGGACTTACACTGTGAGGGATTATCTCCACTCTGAATTTCTGAGTGGTCATCTAGCACATCATGCCTGACTAATAATTGCCTAACAATAAGCATTTGGGGGTGAAAACAAGGAACCTTGAGGAACATTCAAAATAAAGGCACAGATGGTGAAAGTAAAAAAGCTCCCTCACAACCAGGCATAAATAGAAAAACAAGAAGCATAGAACATAAATGTGAATGCAAGGATGATAATGGCAATGATGATAAAGAAATAGCATTAGGATAAACATTTGCCCCATGACTGGCTCCATCTGAACTCCAGTTTTAAAAATGAGAAGAATGAAGTGATCATGATAATGAGTAATTTTTATTGAATACTTCAAGGTCTGCAAAGATACTGTTTGACATTTATTACCTTATTTAATTTTTATAATAACTCTGTGACAGAGGTACTACATCCATTTTACAGGTGGAGTAGCTAAAGCTGAAAAAAATCCATAGGATCAACACCTTTAGGGGGAAAAGTATCAGTTTTTCCCCTAAAGGAAAGTTATCCCTTCTTCCTATTAACATCTAGTCCTCTACTCTTCTGAAAAAAGATCCTTGGTTTCAGGCACCAAGATTTTTAGAACAAAGAATGCAGGTGATTTTAGCAAAAGAGCTATTGCTCTCTTGTTCAATTATATCTTCCTAAATCAGGGGTTCTTAACCTGAGGTCATTTGCTTAGCTTTTTTAAAATATTTCAATAATTGTAATCTTTGTATTTAATTCATTTACAAACATTATTCTGAAAATAATTGCATGAGTTTCCTGAAAGAACTAATACAAAAGAGGTTAAGAATTCTTGTTTTTAAACAAACTTTACGATGGAAGGATTTAATTCTGTCAGATAGCTCATTTTAGCTTCACATAAGCATTCTCTTCTCCTCTTGGTTTTAATCTCTGAAGAATATATAATACTTAGTAGTCATCCATGTAGAGGTTAGCACCCAATTTTAGGGATTACCCAAATTATCAATTTGAACACTCATTCCAGTCTCCTATGTAGATCAGCAGTCCTGGAAAGGCATAGAGGCAAAGCTAAGACTAAGGGGCCAGGACATTACTTTCTGGAGTCACAAGACTTGACTTTGAATCTTGAATTTTCCTCAATGTCTGAGTGACTTTGAACAGAAAATTTCTCCTCCCTTCCCTCAGTTTCCTCAACTGTTAGACTAAATGACCTGTTCAGTATCTTTTAACTCTAAAGCAATGACTCCATGATCATACTAGTCTGGCCACATTCCCTTCCTTTTATTTGTATGCTTAGGAGCAGAACCTTTGAAAAGGCTTTGAAACAACAAGAGCAAGATATCCATCCAGGGCTGGTGAATGATTGATTGACTATGGTGAGGAGAATGAAGTATAATAGAGAGAACAACTAGTTAGAATTGACTGCTTTATAGCTATTTCTAGATTATATAGGGTCAATAAATCATGGATGTTTGCTCTTGCTTTGTTCATCTGAAACTTTAGCAGGATTTTGATACTCCTGGAGGGAAACTTAAGGTGGGAACATGAGTCAAAGAGTAATCTGTGTAATGCCCTCAAGACTGAATCTAGATCTGTATTCCAGGCACTACAACAATGATTATTATCATTACCATTATACTACATTTGAATAGTGTTTTATATTTTCCAAAGGGTTTTTACATCCATTATCTCAATGGCCTTTCTGGTTATTAGAACTTTTTTTCCCTATTCAAATTATCTTGCATTTTTATTTGCTTATTATAACTTTCCTTACTGTAGAATATAAGATTCAAAAGGAAAAAATATTGGGATTTTTGTTTGTATATTTGTTTTTGTCTTTGTATTAGTGGTGATAGCATAGTAGATATTTAATAATTGTTTATTGACTTCAAACAAATTGACTTGAGACCCTTACAGGATATAAGAGAGAATAAAACCACTGGAAACAGATCCCAGAAGCTAACAATAAGAATCATGCACATTATGTAAGAATATTCGTTTCAAAAGTTTCTTCTTCCAAATGTTCTTTTTGAGAGATTTAAGATAGAAAATATGAATTGTTTTGACTACCTTTCAAGTTAAATTATTGCAGTCAAAAAATAAATGAAGTTATTCTAGAAATGGATATACATGCTCTCATTTAAAAAAAATTAAACTGCTTTATTTATCCCTTGACTATTGTATCTGGAAGAAACAGTTCCATGTAAATTCATTTCTTAGGCAAAAAAAATGCACAAAACTATGAAAATGCAAAGTTGGATTTGAGTTCACTTTGTTATTCTAATTAAGCTACCGCTGGTGGAAAAATGTTACTTCCTTTCATTTTTGTATTTTTAGATGGATCAGAAGACAATAAATATAGGCACTGCTTGTTTTCTAATTTAGTTCTACAATAAGTAATTATATTTCTGTCTTAATTTGACTTGTTTTGTTTTCTAGGGTGAACAAAAATGTTTCATTTGTGATTCTAGATATCCATATAATCCATATACACAAGCCAACAGCCATACAATCGAGAATGTCATTACAACATTTGAATCAGATAGAAAAAAGAAATGGTGGCAATCTGAAAATGGTATTATTTCATTATGTACTTTTTCATTTTTACATATTTTAATTATTAATCAACCCTCATTAAAGCAGTTTTTAAAAATAATTTTAATGATATTATATTTGACTAGAATAAAAGATGCAAATATCAAAGAGCCACATATGGATAGAAAACTTAATAATCATTTAAAGAAAGATTAATTTCCATTAAAAAATAGCTCTTTGAAAGCAGTGACTGCCTTTCATATCTTCTTGTATTCCTGTTGCTTAGCACAATGCCTGATTTATTATAAGTATTTAATAAATGTTTATGGATTGATTGATTGATCATCTCATAATTGGATACATTTGATTGTTTGCAATGTATATTAAAAGAAATTTTGCATGTAGCACTCTCTTGGGGCTCACCTAACCAAATGGTACTTGAAGTCACAAGTTTCCAGAAGATCAACTGTCTATTACTCTCCTCAGTATTCTAAAGATAACCTTGATGGGCAGGGTTTCTATTATAGCTGTTCATGAGACCCCAACAGTGTGTTTCCCCTATTGAATTAATTACAAAGGGCAGCTAGGTGGTGCAGTGGATAGAGCACCAGCCCTAAAGTCAGGAGGACCTGAGTTCAAATCTAGTCTCAGACACTTAACACTTCCTAGCTGTATGACCCTGGGCAAGTCACTTAACCCTAATTGCCTCAGCAAAAAAAAGGGGGGGGGGCGGGGAAGAATTAATTACAAAAAGTATTTACTAAACACTCATAGTAAGAACAGATGGTATGAAAAAAATCCCTCTAAACTCGGGGCACCCTCCCTCCTGCACTAGCAGAAGTACTAGGACCCCATGTAAGGACCATGTGTGGCAAAGGAGTATCTCAAAACTTCTGGTTAGTGAAAATCCTTTTCTTCCTTCATAATATCTTCATGAAGTTCCCCTTAGATAAAGCTTTCTTCTGAGCTCTAGGGATGATGCATTTCTAGAGTCCATAGCTGTTATTCTCTCTGCTATAAGAGTTTATACTCCCTGGAGCTGCCCCTCTTGGATCTTTTTATATTTGGATCTATTTTTATCCTCAGTATATCTTTTACTACCCCTGGCTGAATGTGCTGCTAACTACTGATCCAGTATCTCCAATTATATGGTCAATAAAAGAGGGGAGAATTTAAGAAGGATATAATGCTTTCTCTTTATTCCTCCCCAACTCTCCTTCTGATGCCTTTTGCTCAAGCACAAGGGTCAGCCTCCTCAGGGCACCCCCAAACACGAAATTCTCTCCCACTCTAACTTCAGTCACCTCCCAAGATAAGACCTTCTAACCCAATAAAAGGGATTCAAATATGACAAATTACAAGGTCTAACCCATCTAATTTACACATTTTAAATTTCATCATCTTGAATTTATAGAAATCAGGAGGCAGGTGGAAGCTGATCCTTACAGGTGTGTCATTTTTCCTTAAAAATTATAGAAAAATGTTGGAAAAAAGTCCCATGTGAAATGAATTGGCTCATAATGAATATCCCTATGAAATTCTATAGAATCTCATAGAATTGGTATATGTTATTATCTACCCAAGGTATGTTATTCACTACTCTTTTTCTGACTTAATGACATAGATAAGCAAGAGAGAGTGGGAAAGGATAATGTAATTTTTTTCTTACTACCTAGATATCTTAACTCAAAAAAGTGAGTTGAATACAAATGAACTAACAATGAAGCCATAGCTTCACCCTGATTAATAGACTACTATATCATGTCCAATTCAGATCTCTCTCTTCATTGTTGGCACAGAACCTCAACTGTTTTTCCCATAATTCCTCAAGACCAATAATTAATTTTAATTTCACCCAGTTCTCCCTTTTGTTCCACATGGAGGAAGTATGGTAGGGTGATATGAATAGCACCTCAAGCTCTGGGTTCAAATGTTGTCTTTAACACATTTTACTCAAAGTTTCATTTACAAAATGTGAGAATTGGACAAAATGACCTCAGAGGTTCCTTCTAGATCTATACCTATAATATCATAGTCCTATAATCTGCCTTTGCTAGATTCGAATCTTTCTTTTATTGACCTGGAACCCCACCTGAGTTTTTGGCAATCCTAAGGAATGTTCCTGCATTACCTAGATCCTTCTTAATTATACCCCTCTGCCTCAGTTTCTAAGCTATCTTCAGATGTTGAAAATACTTCCTCTAGAGCAAGAATTCTTAACCTAGAGTCCATTGACTTAAAAAAATACTTTTATAATTTTTCTTCAATACAATTGTTTTTCTTTGTAGGCTTTTATTATATTTTATGCATATTAACATGTAATTATATGTATATTCTTTTTGATTTTTACTTATTTTATTTTATGCATATTAAAATATGATTCTAAGAAGGAATCCATGAGATTGTGAAAGGGTTGTCTCTGTCTCTGTCTTTCTCACACACACACTCACAAACACACACACATGGTCATACATGGTAGTTATTTCATTTGTTCCTCAGCAACTTTTGACAACATCATTTTGGGATGCTAATTTTAAGCTGATGTGTGAATTGTATACCTCCTAAGTCTGCATCTCTTCAATAGAAATATATTCATTCAACTTTCTAAAAAAATATATGATTTATCTATTGTGTGCAGAATACTTATGCTAAACTCTGGGAAGATGTAATGTTTGGGTAAGCACAGTCCTTCTGTAGATTTAAAAGCCATTTATATCTAATTAATTAGGTTCTATCTCTTTAGGGAAGGAGAAATGCATCCAACTCTCCCACCTATGATAGAATAGTAGACTACTCCTTCCTTCCCATTTGTTGACAATACTGCCACACAGTGGTGTTCTGCCACAAAGATGGATTGTAGCCAGAGATTGGACAAGACCAGCAAACCTTATACTCAGGTTTTCACTCCAGGAGCACAGCTGGAGTCCTAGCAATGCACTCTAACACTATTTTTAAAAATAGTAAATTGCTTTAATTAGCAGTTTTTATCTTATTTGTCTTATTTTTTTAAAATATTACTATAACTTCCAGATATAGAAATTACATGGTAAGTTATTGCATATGACTATCACTGATTTTCTTTTTCTTAATTTCTCTTTAGGTCTTGATAATGTCAGCATCAGACTGGACCTAGAGACATTGTTTCAGTTCAGCCATCTTATATTGACTTTTAAGGTATAGATGTCTAAGATCTGATCCTTCCCTTATCTTGGACAATATCCAATGAACACTTACTTCATTTATACTATTTCTCTATAGTTTATAGCACTTTATAAATCCAGACTCAAACCATCTTATTTTTATGTTCTCAATTAAAAGAAAAAAAACTTATGTTAAGGAAGAGATGTATATGACTGAGAGGGAAAAATCTTTGAAATGTGCTGTATAAAGAGTATAGATGTATACATGTATTATTAGAAGAGCCTGTATTTTCTTTTTTTTCCCCAATGAGGGAATGAGAGGACCAGGTTGGGGAGAGGAGGATCAAAGAAAGGGGAGAAAAAGAAGTAGCAAAGGAAATCACTGAGGCATCTTTAAAGAAAATAATCAAAGCAGGGAAGAGAATAGAAAGAAGGCCAGAAGGAAACATAGACAAGCAAGATAACTTTGAAAGCTGAAGTTTGAATTTGTTAGATCCTTAAAAAGAAAAGCAAGCTATACATAATAGAGATCTGCAGTTTCATGCACAATTCTCTTTGGGTCTTCTTTTGTGAATGTAGAAATTATATTTGGTTTTTAAGTTCAGAAGTGTGTATGTGTAGTGAAGGACCCTGGGGATTAGAACTATAGAACATGTAAGCTGAAAGGGGTTTAAGAATCTACCCCAATCCCCTCATTTTATGGTTAAAGAAAATATGGTCCAGAGAGATAAGGAGACTGTCTTAAAGTTATAGATTCATTTATTGGCAGAGATGGGACCAGAGGCTAAATCTTTCAAGTATTCATGCAATGCCCTACTGCTACTACATGAGAAAAAAGATAGAGGACCCGACAGATAATTAAGCAGAGGATATAGGAATGTGAATGTAAAGAAACGGAGCTTATAAGGATTAGGAGACAGAAGATTAAAGGAGATTTAATAAGTTTAGTCAGACTCCCTGTCAAACTATTGTGATGAGAAAGCCAGGTCCTAGGGTCCTAATCACAATGTTCCCTTGGATTTATAAAGCATCTTCCTTACCAAATATTCAAAGCTTGGGTTTAACCATCAGTCACCCTATAGCCCTCACCGTGGATAATGTGCAATAGAAAAATCTTAGAATTCAATTTAAGGTTAATACTAAATTCCACCTTTCTGAAGAAGTTTGTTGAAATTCTCTTTCACAGACTTTCCGACCTGCAGCCATGTTAGTTGAGCGTTCTGTGGACTATGGCCAAACGTGGAAAGTTTTTAGATATTTTGCAAAAGACTGTGCTACATCTTTTCCCAACATCCCATCTGGCCAGGCACAAGGAGTGGATGACCTTGTTTGTGACTCCAAGTATTCCGATATTGAGCCCTCTACTGAAGGAGAGGTACAATTCATTTGAATTTCTTTTGTTCAGTCTTGTCCAGTTCTTTGTGACTCCATTTTTCTTGGCAAAGGTATTAGAGTGGTTTGCTATATTCTTTCTCCAGCTCACTTTATAGGTGAGGAAACTGAGGCAAATGGGATTAAGTGACATTCCCAGGGTCACACAGTTAGTATCTAAGACCGGATTTGAACTCAGTTGTTTCTGACTCTATACCTGGTACTCTAGCCACTTTACTACCCAACTCCCTCTTGAATTCTCTTTTCTATCTATATGGTTGAGGTAGGTCTGGGGGAGAAATATTTGGCTTGTTATTATTGAAACTTCAACTGTTGACTGTGGAAAAAGATGAAAAGTTTGATATTTTGATATTAATCATAAATTCATCTAAAACACAAATTTATGATAAAAAATAATCTTTAAGGCAAAAGAGGAGGGATAGAGATACTAGACAAAATCTAAGCAATATAAAAACATATATATGTGTGTGTTATGTATGTATAATACATATGGTTTATATATAGTATATATATATATAATTATATATGTCATGTGTTATTTTTAATATGGTATATATAATTTAACTTATATATTATATATGCTTATATATAGCACATGCAGCTTGATATATAGTATATGTAGTTTAACATACATACTCTATATGCTTACACATATACCATATATAGTTTTATATATAGCATATATAGTTTAACATATATAATATATATGCTTATATATAGCACATGTAGTTTTGTATATAGTATATGTAGTTTAACACATATATTATATATATATATTACAATATATGTAATATGTATGTATATATATAGCATGTATAGTTTTGCATATAGTACATGTAGTTTAACATATACATTATATGTGCTTATACATACCATATGTAGTTTTATATATAGCATATATAGTTTAATATATATGTTTATATCTAGCACATGTAGTTTTGCATATAGTATATGTAGTTTAACACATATATACTATATATGCTTACATATATTATATGTAGTTTTATATATAGTATATGGGGTTTAATATAATATATATGCTTATATATATCATTGCAGCTTGATATTTAGTATATGTAGTTTAACACATATATACTATATACACACATATAACACATATATACTATATATGCTTATATATACCATATGTAGTTTTATATATAGTATATGTAGTTTAACATATATAGTTTGCTATGTAGTATATGTAGTTTAATATATGTACTATTTATATAGTAGTCTGATATATAGTATATGTATATATTCTATATATATTTAACATATATATGTTCAACACCTAATTACATATATAATATAGTTATATATATGATAACATATATGCTAGACATGTAGCATATATGATATATATGTTAAGCTACATGTGTTATATATAACACTACATATATATTTATAGTAACATATGTAGTTTGTTATATAGTATAGTTTTATATATACTACCTATACTTTTTTGTCCTTTTTGCTGAGGCAATTAAAGTTAAGTGACATGCCCAGGGTCACACAGCTAGGGAGTGTTAAGTGTCTGAGGCCAGATTTGAACTCAGGTCCTCCTGACTTCAGGGCTGGGCCCTGCCATTTAGCTGCCCCTACTACATATACTTTTAAAAATAATTCAGTGTTGGCAAGGTAATAGGCAAGTAAAGTAGAACTGTCTTTATCTTTATCCTTCTCTATATCCTGGAATTCTCCCATGCCTCTAGACACAAATTCATTGGAAACTTAAAAGCCTCATGGTATCTTAGCATGTGTTCCCCTTCCTTGTACCATTTTCAGAAAGGCTTTTATGCTGCACCTACTATATATTGTGCATGGAGACAATATATCCATACAAGACAGTACTCTCCCTTAAATGAATTGTAGCCCTCTCAGCAACAAAGGTAGGAGCTCAGTTAACATCCCAGTGAAAAAAAGCAGAGGAGCACATGCTAATGATCAGGAGAAGCAGCCGTGGATCGCTCCTTGCTCAGCTTGTAGTTCCTCACTGGTAAGGAGCCAGTAGGAAGTGTAAATTTTCCCGGCTGGAAGTGGGACTTGAAGCATCTTGAGAGGCAGAAACTACATGAGAAATCTCTGCAACTTTTGCTCTTTGTGGAGAAAAGGCCAGTGATGAGCCACTGGCAATGGAAAATGCTACTTATTACTCCAAATGAATATATTCATGTGCAGTTGAAGGTTTATCTGGTTCACTGACCTACCTCATCCATAATCTTTCTGTACAGACTTTGCTGTCTAAAAAAAATTTAGATGTATTAGATGGATAAATAAATGTATAAATAAATACATTACTTATTTATTTATTTATACATTTATGTATGATAATGTATTTATTTATATATTTATTTATCCAGATAAAGAGAAGTTTTGTTGTATTCTGACCAAGTGTTTGCTGTGAAGCAATGGGCCTAGGGGTAAGTGGGTGGTGAAGAGAACTGGACCTAAAAATCAGATCTTAGTCCAAATTTGACTCTCAGATCCTAGCTGTGTGACCCTGAGCTAATCATTTAAACTCTGCCTCAGTTTCCTCATCTGTAAAATGAGGATAATAATAGCACTTACTTTCCAGGGGTGTTGTGAGAATAAAATAATATTTTCAAGTACTTAACACAGTGCCTGACACATAGAAGGCACTTAATAAATGCTTGTTTCTTTCCTTCCTTCTCTTTATACCAGACTGCCTCTTATTTATGTTTACAAAATATTGACCATATTCATTTCTCACACTCTGTTTTAGTCTCATTTTCTTTTAGGGCATTTTGAGTAGCCAAGTTGCAGTGAGTAGATATTTTGTGTGTTCAGACATAGTTTCATTAGGGTTGAATCTTGCAAATTGTGAATGTGAACTAAAATATTGGTAATTTGTACATCTTTATTTTATAGGTTGTTTTAAAAGCTTTGGATCCCAGCTTTGAAATAGAAAATCCCTACAGCCCTTACATAAAGGGTATGAGTAACTCTGGATTTTTAATCCTTATCTATCCTTACTGATATATTTTGGTGTTATGGTCTTGCTCTTTTGGCACATCTTATTCTTTCTTATTCCGTATTCCAAATTCCAATTTGATGCCATATTTAACTGTATCTTCTCTAAATATTTTAAAAGAAGTTTGTCTTTTACATTATTCATTCTTCCCAGGCCCAGTGGAGCTGGTTAGGCTGCATTGCATTAGTCACGAAAACCCAAACCAGAATAAATTAAATATGTCAAGGCTTAATTTTAGATGAATCATATATAAACCATTATCAAGGGGGAAAATGGAAATAAAATGCCTTAATTTTATAAATTGTTATTGCCAAGCATTGTATTTTAAAATGAATATTTGAACATTTATTAATAATATACACAGTACAAATTGGCAGGCAAACCCTATTTCATTTTCCTTAAGCTTTTCAATCTCAGTATATTTTTTTAATTCTCTTGTGAACTGTTGTTCTCAACCCAGGGGCACTATGATTGTGGGGAACTATAGGCTTGTTCCTATCATTGTATAGCCTTGTTAGATGTTTGTATTTAGTAAAAGAGAGTTTTTTGTTTGTTTTTTCTATTTGCTTCATTCATTCAAACTCTCCAGATCCTAGCCTTGCATTTGGGTGTACTCAACCTAAATCTCCATTGGCTAAGGAACGCACAGATGTAACTTATATGTCCTTTTGGTTCATTTTCCTTGTTCTAGATCTAGTGACTCTAACAAACCTAAGGATAAACTTTACCAAACTACACACTCTGGGGGATACGTTGCTTGGAAGAAGACCAAATGATCCCCTTGATAAGTATTACTATGCTCTCTATGATGTGGTTGTTCGGGGAAGATGCTTTTGCAATGGCCATGCTAACAAATGTGGCCCCATACAGGATGTCCGGGGAGATGTCTTCAGCCCACCTGGAATGGTAAGTTCTTCCTGATATATTTCCTTTCATGATCCTGATAGGTCAGCATTGAGACAAATGCACATTGCCACTGAATTGTTCTGAAATCATCAGGAAAATGTCTGTTCTTGAGAAAGCAGAGAGGATTCAACTTAGTTATGCAGACTTAATTTGTAACTCCTTCGGGGCATATTTTCTGTACTCCCAAATGTTCCTCTAATTCTTCTGTATGCAAAAAGACATTTTAAAAAGTTCTTTCTTTCTTGTACCTCATTCCATGAGCATTAGAATGAAAACACATATTATACATTATATATATATATATATATATATCCTGCTTGATTCTTTGCAATGTTGACAGTTCTGAACTAACATGAGAATAAAAGTATTTCAGAACTAGGACTGTTCTTTCAAGAGGCAGGAATGAGGATGGGGAGGTAACTTCACATTCATTTAGTCAATCATTTAATTGAGCAAATATCAGTGAAATGCCTATTTGTTGAAGAACTATTGCCTGGGCAGTTTTTGTTCTGTTCTGGGCAGTGTTTGTAATAAAGAAGTGGGTCTTTAGTTTTTTAAGTCAGTCCCTTTGGGAATCTGGCCAGCTCTAAATAGACTGATAAAATCTAGTTCCTGCTGAGTCTTTGCTGATGGTAGCACTCAGCCTCCACAGCTGCCCAGAGAGCTCCCTCCTGCCAGTCCTTTCATTCTGCTTTTAAGCTTGTCCCCAGGCTCTGATGTCCATACATCAGTACTCCAAGAACTTTGTCTCCATGGCCTTCAGGAACACAGATCCCAACCCATCTCTGATAGCCGAGAAGGTCTGAGAGTTGCTAACCCTAAAAACTGCAGGGCCCCGAAGCCTACCTGCCAATGAGCCCCTGCACACCAAGCTCAGTTGGTCCTCAAATGCAAGAAACACAAGGGGAAAAGCCTTCAATCCCTGGGGCTGTATCCCTTTAAGGGCTGGGTAAAGCTTGGTAGCACCTGCCAGAGTAATAAGTCATTGGAGTAGGACTGAAGTGGAGGTTACCTGCTAGTACCTTCTCCTCCAAAATTTCTCTCTCTTTCTGTCCCTTCTCCCTCCCCTTTTCCCTCTTCTCCTCTTTCTCCTTCTCCCTCTCCTTCTCCCCCTCCTTCTTCTTCTCCCTTTTCCTCTTCCTTTTCCATTTTCTTCCTTTCCCTCTCTCTTTCCCTCTCCCTCTCCCTGTCCCTCTTTTTCTTTCCCTCTTTCTCCCCTTCTTTCTTCTCATCCCTCTTTCTCTCCCTCTCTCCTCTCTCCCTTTCCTCCTTTCTATCCCTCTCCTTTTCTCCTTCCTTCTCTCCTCTCCCCTCTCTCTACCTCTGCCTTTCTTCCTCTTTCCCTCTCTCCCTCTCTTCCTTCCTTCCTTTCTCACTCTCTCCCTCTTTCCCTTTTCCCTTTCTTCCTCCTTTTCTCCCTCCCTCTTTCTCTGTCTCTGTCTCTCTATTATCTCTGTCTCTCTTTCCCCCTCTCTCTATCTTCCTTTCTATGTCTATCTCTTTCTCTCCATCTATCCCTCTCTCTTTCTCTCTCCCTCTTTCTCCTTCCCCCTCTGTCTCATATGCCTATATGCGTATATATTATATGTGTACAAATATACATATATGTAATATACACACATGTGTGTATTTACCTACCTACACAGAGACTCAGGCACACATATATGTGTACATACACATACATACACATTTCTTGTTTGTGCTTAGTTATTTACATGGTGTCTCCTCATTGAATACAAATATAGTACTTTACCTTTATCCCTCTTAAATCTGAGCTTATTAGATTTACTGAATCCACAAGCATTTATTAATCTATTTCAGCCCAGTCTTTTAGCCTGTAGAGATCTTTTCAGATTCTGAATGTCATCCAGTGTTTTTCCTATTCCCATTTTGTGAATGTACAAATATGATAAACATAATAACTATACTTCCATTCAAATCAAGAATTTTAAAAAATTAAGTAGTATAGGGATAAGAGTAGATTCCTAAGTCACTTCACTGGAGATGTCCCGGTTTGATATAGAACCATTAATAACAACTAGATAGTACAATAGATAGAGTGCCAGACCTGGAGTCAGGAAAACTCATCTTTCTGAGTTCAAATCTGACCTCAGACATTTACTAGCTGTGTGACGCTCAGCAAGTCATTTAATCCTGTTTGCCTCAGTTTTCTCAAATGTGAAATGAACTAGAGAAGAAAAGGCAAACCACTTTAATATCTTTCCCAAGAAAATCCCAAATGGGGTCACAGAGTTGGAAACAACTGAAATAACTAATTAATGAATACTTTTGAATCCACTTGTTCAACCAATTTCAGCTGATCATACTGTCATCTAACCTATATATATCCATATTTAATTAGATTTTAATTAATAACTACTCATAGTTACATTAGCCTGGATGACCTTCAGTTCCCTTTATTGTCACCATAAGTAGAAGTGTTCATTAGTCATTTTTCAGTCTTGTCCAACTCTTTTTTTTTTTGGTATTTTCTTGGCAGTGAAACTGGAAAGGTTCTCATTTTCTTTTCCAGCTCATTTTACAGCAAAGAAAGCAGGCAAACAGAGTAAAGTGGCTTGCCCAAGTCATGCATCTAGTAAATGTCATCAAGATGATGATAGTAGAGTTAGCAAGACTTTATTTACAATTTGAACATGTGGTTCTGAGGGGCCTAAAAGGCCCTTTCTATTTCTATCCTTTCATCCATCTCTTAAGTATTTTCCCAACACCTGTAAACCAAAGTGCTATATTGAAAATCTTTTTAAATTTCATCCTATTTCAGACAGTGGCAGAATATTTAAAAATCAATCCCAGGCTGGAAGCAGGAATTTTTATTATTTTTTAAAATAGAAAACATTTTAAATAGAAAAAAAAATTAGTAAAGAGTGAGAAAAGAGTAAAGAAGAAAGCCAATTGGGACATCCTTAGGAGGACCAGAGTAGATGCTAATTTCATGAAGCTAATGTGAACCTAATATTCCTTCAGTTAGTTGCACAGCATTTATCTCCTTTCTTCCTAGCTACTGTCTTGTCACAAATAATTTCACCAGGAGAGTCATTACACCTCAGACATACCCTTGACCTTGATGGAGTGTTAAGGCAGAATCAGTTTATCATGTTGTATATTGATTTTGTCATTAATTCTGATGGCTTGGTCACACTGGCAGATAAATATTTTTCCTGTACTATACTCCCTATAGGAATATCAAAATGAACTATTTAAGGTTCCATTCCTGTGAGACAAGAAGGGATAGATGGAAAAAATGCAAAAAGAATTTTGCAAAACTGAAAGTGCTGTATGAATTTGTTATTATTGTTGTTGCTATTCTCTTCCATCTTAGAAACAGGAAAATCTAGGCATTTAGAAGTGACTGCCCCAGTCTAAAACCTCAGTCTCCCAATTTCCAATCCAGTTCTCTATCTGTATTCACTAGGCTGATTCCAGTGTGCCTTCACTGTACAAGTATATCCAATGAGCCATAGCTTTGAAGTGTCTGTCAAAAGATAATATTTTTCATTAAAAAAGCCACCAAACATAAAAATCCTCTTTTATAAAATACTTATTTCTTTATCTAAACCAGGTTCATGGTCAGTGTATCTGCCAGCACAATACAGATGGCCCAAACTGTGAGAGATGCAAGGAATTCTTCCATGATGTTCCCTGGAGGCCAGCTGAAGGTCTCCAGGATAATGCTTGCAGATGTGAGTGAAAATATATACTCAACTTATTTTAAGGTTAGGATGTAAGTTCATGTATGTCTTATATATATACAAGTTCAAGTATGGTCCTTCACAGAGAAATGGTGCTATAATTCCCAAACTTCCAGACAAGGTTTTGCAATTTCCAATTATTTCAAAATCTGTTTTAAATTTCTCAAATACTTGAAACAAGATGAATTTTTAACTCAACCCATTTTTTTTTTCAAAAAAAATTCATGCCAGGGAAGTTTAGGTGGTACAGTACATAGAACATTAGCTCTGCAGTCAGGAGGATCTGAGTTCAAATCCAGCCTCATATGCTTACTAGCAATTTGATGTCGGACAAGTCATTTAAACCTGATCGTATCTTTTTTAAAAAGTCATATTCTCTTGCCCTTTTTGCAGAAGAGATACAAGCATTATACAAGTGGAGTTAATGATGGATGCCACAGTTCTAAGAATATATACACTAATCCCAGATACTTCTTCAAATGCCATATATTTATCCCATCCAGCTGCATGAAACTGAGCTTATCTCACTTCCTAATAGCAGGAGATAAGAACTCAGCACATGAGCAAGACAGACTTTTGCATTACTATAAATAATGCTACCCTGGAATTGTTACAAACATGTATTTCATTCAACTCCCTTTCCTCAATTTTATATTAACAGGCTTGGAAAGGGTTCAAGATAACCCTAGTAGTCAGGGCATTCGAAACCAGATTTGTGATTTTACTATTATAAATAAGTCCCAGAAGAGGAAGCTCCCTCCACCAATGCAGATTGGCACCCTTCTATCTACCTTATAGTCTTAAGAGAGTTGCTGAGGATGCTAGAAAAGTTAAGGGACTTGCCAGGTACTGACCTAAATTAACAAAGGAAATTTCCTTAGAAGAAATACTTTTTACCCATGAAATGGATCTGAACAAAAATAAAGACATAAACAAGTATAATATAACAAGTTCTTCTAAGTATGGTAATAGAAAAGCATGTGTGTAAGAAAACTTGCTATCTCAAGAAATTTAAACATTTAAAAAAAATGATAAGGCAAGAATTTATATTGCGAAAGTTAAAATATGTTTAATCCTGTTTTGATTGAACAAAAAATGGATTATATGAAATGTATAACTTCCAAAGTATTTAAAATATAGTTATGGAGTTTTAATTTAATATTTTATCTTTTTAATATGTATTGGTCACAACCTAGACTTAGAATTATAGTTTTATAGGTTACTAGGACTAGACGATATAAAAAATGTGATCTAGTCCAGTTCCTTGAATCTTAAGTCAATCCAGAGATGGAGGAGGGAATTGCAATCCAAAAGCTTTTCTTCTAAGTCAGGCTTGTTTTAATTTACTGGGACCCACAAAAGTTTAATTATCTCTTTCTTCCCCCACAGCATGTAATTGTAACGGCCACTCGGAACGCTGTCACTTTGACATGTCTCTGTACCTCTCAAGTAACAGTGTCAGCGGTGGAGTGTGTGAAGACTGTCAGCACAATACTGTGGGACAACACTGTGATCAGTGCAAACCCCTGTTTTACAGAGACCCCTTCAAAGAAATTTCAGATCCCCATGTTTGCATTCGTGAGTGGGCTGCTCCCTGATCTTCTGAAAACTAACAGTTCTTAACATTAAGCAAGCATTTCCAAACTCTGCTGTATCAGAAATGTAACTAGGGTGAGGTAAATGGGGCTTTAAACCAAAGTGGCAACATTTAGAGGGTATAAAAAGTTAAAATAAGCTCCAGCTGCATAGAAACCACTTTGGTGACTAATCTCCCTTTCCCCCTCATTCAGCTGACTTCTTAGTAATTGCTTCTTGTTTTATTTTCCCATCATGAGTTACAAAACTGATTTGAGAGAAGAGTTCATACTGTTAGCCCAAAGTATATTTCATGCAGTTTATCCGGAGTGCCAAATTTACTAGTTACGGCAACTCTGCAGGAGATGAGAAAATTTTCTTTGGATACTTTCCTTCTTCAGACAATAAATGTAGTGGCAAGGACCTTGAGCCAAAAAATATGGTCTCATTCTGGTATGTCCAAGGAAGACTGTTTCTCTTGGTAAGTCCTAATCTATACAACTTCAAACTCAAGGACAGCAATTAGTCTAAGAACATGTTGGCATGAACCACAGATCCTTCAGATGAACTTGGAAAAATACCTGAGTTTGAGTGAAACATTGCCTTTGGACAATCCATTTTTCATGTTAAGGTACTGCCAAGCCATAGCTTTTTTATTGTGTGTTTATTATTAACCACTTTTTCTCATCATGTAGCTAAAGTAGAAATTCTGACAACCCCTTTGACCACAGTGATTGCATGCAATCTTTAATGGCTTCACTTTCACATATGTGAACAGTTTGGTTTAAATTCTAAGTTCTTAAATGAAATGAAATTCTAAATTCTTAAATTCTAAAGATGATTGAAAATAACTTTCTGGGGATCTCAAATTTCCAGCTGTTCTTGGCTGGGTGTAATTCAACTCAGCTATTTAAATTCCATAATGGTACAAAATGAAGCCCTCATAGCTTATTAAACACTTAGTTAAAAGACATTTACTTAGCTATGGGAAGAATATTCAGCAAATGAATTTACATTGAGTTATGAATTGACTCATCTGAGTGAAACTTTTCTGCCTTTAAGTTGCCCATTATGGTCAACTGGCCAAACTTCAGAGCTTTTAGTTCCTTGAGCCAATTAAGGCTCAAGGGTGGTTTCAGGACTGTTTTTGAGGGAAAATTAACCAGCTTACATGGAATCAGGTAGTTAGAATTTTGCTCTCACCATGCCAACTATAAATCAGTTTCTTCCTATAGGAAAATAAAGACAGTAATGTTTATATATTCGCTTCATGGAGTTGTAAGGAAAATTATATGTGAATTAATATTATTATTGTCAATTAAACTGTCAACAAATATTTCTTAAATGTCTATCACATGCTAGTCACCATTCTTGTGCTAGGGGGAAAAAACAATATAAAACAAGCCCTAATACTATATGGCATGAAATTTATATTCCCAGTGCCTAATATAATGCCTAATAAACAGGAACAAGACAGAGAATGGACCTGTGATCTCATTGGTATTAGGAACTACCAAATAAGGAAATCTCCTCTATTAATGTAGGTCAATCTTCCAAAAGTGAGGAGACATTGAGTAATTTGGCCAAAGTCACACAACACAGTATGTCAGAAGTGAATCTTGAACTGAGGTTCTCCTGACTTCAAGGTTAGCTCTGTAGCCACCATTCTGCTTCCGGCACAAAATAGGCACTTATTAAGTGCTTGTTGATTTATTAATTATTGTTAATTGATTATTGTAAATTGATTTCAAGGAGGTCATACAAAGACTGGGCAAAAGAGTTTGAGTTTCTTCAGTAAAAATAAATAATAAGCTAGCTAGGTTCCAGTCCCATTTCTAAATCTCCCAGTCTCTATTGTTATTAACCTAAGGTACCTTGTATATGTTTGAAAAAAAAATAACATTAAGTTATAATTAAAGTTATAAACATTAAGTAATAATTTGAAACAAGTAAGGTGGGGGTGGGTCGTGTTAGAGCCTAGATGTTAGTTTGACTAGGTTTTATATCAAAGATAAATTGGTTTCTAGGTTTCTGGCAGCAATATTTTTGCTCAGGTTTAACACAGGAACCAAGGATTCCACTAGTAGCCACATCTGTAATAAATATTCCTATAAATAATATCATGTGGTATTGATAGACATCATTGGCTTTGTATTCTTGTATCCATGTAATAGGGTTATTTCTAAGTGAAGTAAATCCAAAAAAGGATGCTTCCAAAATTTCATTTTTTACTGCATGGGAAGGGCCCTCTGGAATTCAATTCTATTCTTTTTTGTGCTGCTCTCAAGAAGAGCAGTCTGCTTCCTTTTGGTCATTCCTAAAATGAATTCATTTTGATCCTCCTATTCTGGAGACAACTGGATCGAATTAGGAGGAAGTTGTGGTTTTACAATGCTAAATAGGACCTGGTGCTGTTTTTTTCCATATTTGATTGTATCTAGAGTACACGAACACCATAACAAAAAAAAAAAAAAAAAAAAAAAAAAAGAAGTAAAAGCATAGTCATTCAGCTGAGTGGTTTGCTTCAGTGACACTAGATAACTGGCCCAAATGAAGGTTTCCACCAAATGTACTAAGTTGAGTCATTGATGTATAAATAAAACCTTGGATTTCCTCTTTTTTAAAAAAAATTTAATTAAGCATATAGAAATGGTTTCTATTCATTTAAGTTCATTTCTTCAAAGAACAGTTCCCTAGAGTTATTCAAGTTTAGGTAAAATTTAAGGTTACTTTCCCCTGAGAATAATGCTACCCCTCAAATGGCCACTGAATTGAGAAACTTTAGTCCAATCTCCAAAATCCTATCAAATCACTTGGCACCTCACCAGCAAACTCTCCAAACAGATCCATCCTTTTTAAAGACTTCTCAAAAAACAGTTTACTTGGATTAAGCAAATTTCTATTCAAATTAGCTGATATAGCTATGTATGTATTAACCTTAGCAAATGGCAATTGTTTTGTCATGAGGAAGAAAGGATTTTCTTAAAATTTCATTTAATCCAAATAACCATTTAGTAAGAGGCCTAGGAGGTCTAAGGTACTATTTTAGGTAGTTGGTCTCCAAATTAAAAAACAAAAAATATAGTCCCTGCCCTCAAGGAATTTATATTCTCCTGAAGCTCTTAAAATGTTATAAACTATTTCTGTTGCTATTGGATTTATAACAAATACAATACCAAAGTCTGCAAGGCACAATTGTTAGGCTGACAAAAATGCATTTTGAGATCACTGGTCATGAGATATTCACATTCTGAATATATTCAGCTAAAAAAGTAAAATAATAAAAACTTAAAATATAAATGCATTTCAAATAATCAGTATTTTTGAAGGATCAGTGATACATGAGGTTTCTCTGTAAGACACCAAACAAATGTAACCCCAGTCCCATAATCCACTATAAAAGCTCCACTATGTGGAGGTATTACCCTCAACCACTCAGGTAACTGTAAAGGAAAGGACATAGGAGAAAGGACAAAGTACATCAACTTCAGGTCTTTGTGGAATTCGTTTTAAAAATCGATGTGTAAATATCTATGTTTCCAGCTTGTGAGTGTGATCCTGAAGGGTCATTGTCTGGTGGGATGTGTGAAAGTTATCCAGATCCAGTCCTGGGAATTGAGGCTGGTCGATGCCTTTGTAAAGATAATGTTGAAGGAGCCCAGTGTGATCAGTGTAAGCCTGGCTATTATGGACTGAACGCTAATGATCCTCTGGGTTGTCAATGTAAGTAAATAACTGAGTTATTGTTTTCTTCTAATTACATCTCTTGTTGCCAATAGCTATCCTTCTTGGAGAGCCATGTTCTGAACTAACCAGCCTCTGAATTTCTCTGTCTCTGACATCAAAGGAAATTCTTGGTGATTTTCTAAACTTAACATAAAAAGTCACCATGAAAATTTTATTCTTTCTTTTCCCCAGTAAAAGAAAAAAATGGGAAAATGTCCAGAAATGTAGTGCTAAGCTTTAAAACATTTAAACCAACAGACTATTTGGAAGTCTTTCCTAAAAGCTATTCCAAAATTCACTGAATATCTAGAGGGGCCACAGATATAAATGAGCAAAAATTTACACACAATTTATACATACTTGTGAAGTACATTCTCAAACAGCTTTGAAATGCCAGTTTCATAATTAAATCAATTGAGAACATTTATGTAAAGCATTTTGGCATCTAAAATATATTATTATTATTGTTGTTTTTATTATAACCTTTAGGCTGTTTTTTTTATTTGTAGTTTTCCATTTTTTTCTCTTCTTTCCTACTCATTATTGATGCATGGAAATGGTGTGTCATAATGGATAAAGAGAGAGTTGGCCTAGAGCTAGGAAGATATGAGTTTATCTTTAAAATACCCTGCCTGTATGAACTTGGGAAAGTGACAACATTTCAGCATTCAGGGCAACACTTTAAGACAAGTTACAGAAAAGGGGCTGACTTGAATTGGTAGAGGGACTTTCCTCATTTGGGAGTCCCACACGCCAATGAAATCATAAGCCTATTTCCTATCCTTATTGCAGATACATATAATCTAAACTGTACAGACAACTTTTTCCAGAAATCTTGCTATAAATAGAAAAAAAAGTTTATTTTTTTAAATTTATTTGTCAGGCAGCCTTACTGATGAAGTTATTATCCAATACATATTCCAATTACACATTTTAAGCTTCTGCATTATAAAAAATAATTGGCATAAAATGCAAAAATTATTAGATAAAAAGAACATTCTAAACCCTAAATCAAATGTGAGAAAAACAGCACATTTGTGAAAATGAATTTGCAGTTAAATTTACTATTTATAAAAAAATATCAAGTATTTTTAATAACTGCTTAAAGATTGCCATAGAGTTCAATTTTAACTGTGTGGCTTATTTTAAGAAAATGCAATTCTAATAAGACTTTACAAAAAGAATATTCATTGTTAGAGCCTGTATCCTCATTTGAAGTTTGGAAAATACCTGTACAAAAGTCTGTGCTAAGAAATGTAAAAATTAAAAACCAAGGACACAGCAGGGGAATCATGAGAATCACTGATACAAAAAAAGAATACTGATTTATAAACTCAGCATTTTAGAGCTAGAAGAGAGCTTTAGCATCAACATTTATTTAATAAGTTCATAAAGCAAACAATTTGTACTTGGTCACTATCTCTCCAAATTTTGCTCATATGAGGAAGAATGTTATATAATAATTCTTTAGAGAGCAATAAGCTGGAATTTTCTATTTTGTGAAATTGTTTTGTTATAATTTAAAAGCTAAAATTTCATGAAAATGAATATTGGCCACTCTTGTATCCCGTCTACATCAACTCACCTGGCTGGCTTTTAGAAGTCTAGGAAGAATCCTACACTTTTGTTACTTCCCTAAGTCTTGGATTCTTTATCCAATAATAAAGCAGACAAGACTTGTTTATACTTTCTAAATGCTTATTTTGCATGCAAAGAAATTTGCAGGGCTAATATATCTTATTCCAAGACATGTTAGTAACCTCTTAGCCCGGAAGACTGACATTGATGTTCAGCAATACTGAAAAGGAAAAATAGGAGGGAAACAGAGAAAAAGAAGAAAGAAGCAAAAGATAGAGAAGAAAGAAGAAAGAGGAGGAGGGAAAAAAGAAAAGATACATCTAGTGAAGAATAGTAGAAAGTTGCCCACAATTGATTTATGTGCCATTCAATGGTTCCCCTCAGTATCAAATAACATATTTGTAAAATGACATTTGTGATTAACAATAGTAAGTGCTGTACAAATTCTTATTTGCTTTTCTCCCTGTGCCTTCATTAATTTAAATCACTACCCCATCAGTCATTTTTCAGCTGCAGCATATCCCTAATTTCCTCTTCTCTGATCATCAATTAGTTAGCTAAGAGCTTTGAGGATGATTATTACGTTTCCTGTGGCAAAAGTCCATGTTAAGAAATGTAAAAATCAAAAGTTAAAGTTTTATTCAGGACTTCAATAAACAATTCAAATGGTAAATTTGGAAAGGCAGATTCTATTTTTATTTAATGTAAGTATTGAGCACATTTGTAAAGGTAGAGATGTAATCCTGAGGATGATTATGTCTTCTGTCCTTTTTAGCCTGTGATTGTAACCCCCTTGGGACTGTACCATTCTCCACCTGTGATGTGATCACGGGTCAATGCTTGTGCCAACCATTTGCTACTGGACCCCACTGTGATGAATGCCTTGTATGTACTATTTTTGTACTTTTATATAAAAGATTTTCCTGTGATTTCTTTCATTGCCAAATATGTGCATTTCTACTTTAACCCTAACCTTAGTAGAATCTTTCCTGTACTTTATACTCTTTTACCTCTCTATTGTTTTACTTCAGATTGGGTACTATTAGAGCGACTATTGGAATATTTGAGATTTTTTAACATGTAAAAATATATTTTAAGTTGTTTCTAATATCTTTTCAGTAACTAAAATGGTTTTCTTGTATCAGAATGTCCTTAAAGAGAGTGAGATACTAGGATAGTATGTGTATGGAGTAGGGAAAGAGATGAGTAATTAAAATGGGGGAGGAAAGTGATAATTCTACTGAAGGATTTGCTTTCCTATCACAAAGTACTAGAATGGAAGTTATCATATCAAGTGACTTTCATCAAGAATGCCTAGCTTTCTAGGATGAGTCAAATAGAAGAATCAGTTTAGAGAGGAAAGACTAATATCACTCCTTTCTTTGATTTAGCCCTTTAGGGCTAATACCACTTTAAGGACAATAACCTTCTGTGTTGTCTTTTGAAATGGCATAAAACATCCCCTAAAAATTAAACATTTTTTTATAAAATGGGCATATGTTTATTTTCAGAGACTTCACCAAATATGTACATGTGTATATCAAAATAAGTGGCATAAAATTATTTTTCAAGATAGAAATTTGCTGTGGTTCCAGAAAACCCCAAACTAATTTTTTTCCTTATTCTTTCCAACTTGACAGCCAGCCATTACTTTACAGAAAGAAAAAAACAACAGCTCAATCCTCAAAAAGGAATAGTGACCTTAATGTGTCTGAAAAAATCTGGTTGAAAAATAAGAAATATATGTCTGTTTGGAAGGAGTTGTGTTTTAAATGTTGAAGTGGAATCACTTTTTAAGAAGAAAAGAATTAATGGGAATAAATGTGAAGGAACATTTTGGAGAAGGGTCACGGGAGGGGGGAAAGTAAATAATATAAACATTAGGATTTTATATGAATGCTTGTGCATGCTCAGTATATTAGTTTACCCTAGAAGTTCATGAAAAACATTTGCTGCAACTATATTTATACAGCACAGAATTCAAAATTCAAAGAATGTGGAGGTAGAATGGATATTAGAGATCATCTATTTCAGAAGTTCTTAACTAGCATGTGTGTGGGGAGGTCCCCTTTGGAAGTTTGGTAAAGACTTTGGATCTCTTCTCAGAATAATTTTTAAATGCCATCCATATCCAGAGAACTATGGGGACTGGGTGGAGATTGAAGCACACTATTTTCACCTTTTTTATTTGTTTGTTTGCTTTTTCTTTTGCATAGTATTTTTCCCCTTTTGGTCTGATTTTTCTTGCATTGCCTAGCAAATATAGAGATATACTTAGAAGAATTGCACATGTATAGCCTATATTGGATTGTTTGCTATCTTGTGGAAGAAGATAGTGGGGGGGGGGGAGGGGTTTGGAACACAAAGATTTTCAGGGATGGGTGCTGAGGGCTATCTTTACACATATTTGGAAAGGTGAGGTATTATTGAGGGGAAAAAAAATCCTCCTTACCCAGGCAGGTTGACAACTCTGAAACTTAGAATCTTTAGTTTTCCAAATCATTGAATTGAGTGATTTGTTCAAGATGACATAGCTAGTATATTTCACAGACAAACCTTGGACCCATATTTTCTTGGCTCTAAGACCAGCTCTAAGACCTCTCAGAAGGTCCAATAATCCTACAAGGTGTCAAAGTCACAGGTAGCTGAATCAGGATACAAATCCAGGTCTTTAACTCCCAAATCCAATTCTCCAAAACTGTCCAAATAAAAATCTGGCAGATTTTTTTTTATTTATGTTTTTAAAAATGTTTGTGCCATGACCTTGACAGACATCAATAAACTGAATAAGCAAATGCAAATATTTCAGATACAATGAAGAATAGAAAAAGAGGATTATACAATGAAATGGTAAATTGAAATTGTGGGCTTAAAAACATTATATATGTATGTATATTTATGTAGTTTCCCAAAATTTTTAATGCAGATTTTGCTTTTTTGGAATACCCTGAAAAAATATATGTAATATACATTTTGTTATATATTTACATATAACATTAATTAATATTATTTATTACATGATAAAGATACTTTGTTATTTATAATATATAATATAATCCCAAAATTCATCATGTATTTTTCAGCTTTAATATATAATACAATATGGCAATATGACATAATAGTAGAAAATATTTTACACATGATATATAAAAGTCTTTTTTTTCTTTATTAAAGCTTTTTATTTGCAAAACATATGCATGGGTAATTCTTCAACATTGACCCTTACAAAGCTTTCCATTACAAATTTTTCCCCCCTAGTCCCCACCCCTCCCCTAGATGGCAGGAAATCCACTACATGTTAATTATGTTAAAAATACTTGACAAATCGAATATGTGTATACATATTTCCACATTTATCTTGTTGTGCAAGAAAAATCGTATCTACAAGAAAAAAAATCTGAGAAAGGAAACACAATGCAAGCAAACATCAATAGAGAGCATGAATATGTTATGTTGTGGTCCATATTTCATGTCCCTCTCTCTGGGTGTATATGGCTTTCTTCATTGTGTTCTAAAAGTCTTAATGCAGTTTTAATCTCCCTCTTTATTCTGTCAAGTAACAGATATAGGAAAATATGCCAGCATAGACTAAAAATCCTGATTTAAGAAGTGTTCAGTTATACTCTATACTGTGGTTTTGTTGGCATTACTTGGGTTTTTTACCCTTCTACTGAATTGTAATGATTTTTATGCCATTGTCCATAATGAAAAATATTTGCATACCCAAAATCATCCATTTTTTTCATTCTAGGTTGGATATTGGGGGCTTAAAAATAATCTGCATGGTTGTTCTCCTTGTGACTGTGATATTGGAGGTGCTTATAGCAACCTGTAAGTTAATGATATAGATGATGGCATTTCATTATTATATTTTATATATTATAATAAAGTACATGCATTCTTTATCCACATTCCCACATAAAATACATGTTTTTATGGGTTATTCAAATATTACTATAACCTTAAGTGAGCTACTATATTAGGAAAGAATTAATTGATCTAGTTAAGTCACTATGATTTTATTGATTTTCATTATTTCCAATTGTATGGTGAATAATTATACTAATCAAATGATGGTCATAGGGCAGGAGGGGGAAGAAGAAAAAATGAACATAATAATTTCATTTATTATTTTTTTATGTTTTAAAAGAGTAGCAATTTGTGCATAGATTTGTAGTTTCATATGCAAAAATCTTATATTATGCTAGAGAAATATTTATTTTATTCCATAAATTAAAAATTAAATTAAAAAAGCTGATTGGTTTGATAACCAAAAATAGGGAGACCACGATACTTCACATATTCCATAAAAATGGGAAAATCTAGTTTCCTATAGTCAGTAAATAAGTACAAGGTTTAATTTTTATTTCAAGACCTGATCTACTGAATCCCCATAGCTTCTATTCACTGTCCCATAGATCCACTATCCCTTTTTTATGCTGTCAGTGAGCAGTGCTCTTCATTTTCTTCCTTGTCTTTTCTATAAGGTGTTCCCCTAATGATGGGCAATGTGAATGTCGTCCTCATGTTATCGGCCATCAATGCACAGAACCAGAACCTGGCTACTTCTTTGTGCCTTTGGATTTCTATATATATGAAGCTGAGGATGCTATGCCCATCTCTGGATCTGCACCTTTGGTCTGTACTTTACATTATTCTTACCCTTGGATTGAATGTCAGTAAATATATACTCATATGCCTATATACTAACATGCTCTCTAAAACTATATTTGAAGTACCTATAACAGATTTGCTTTGTTGCAAGATGGAGGTTTATTTGGAAGCTACTAAAGCCTAAAATGAAGTTACCTTTATTCAATTAAATATTTGTTAAAACTTACTAAGTGTAAGATGAGACATAAAAGAATTTTCATAGTTTCTTCACTCTCATAGACAGATGAGATTAATATACTCAAAAAAAGTAGTACTACAAGATGCATCATCATAAAATCCTAAATGTTGTTATTTAGATGTTTAATGCTGTGGAAATTCAGAGTGACATGAATGGAGACTGGATACATGAGGAGATGGTCCTTGAACTGAGATTTGAAGGATGAATAGGACTTGGATAAGCAAAAAAAGAATTTTGAGGATCAGGTCATAAACTAAGCAGTTTCTCAAAATTGTCTTATAGATTTTTTTGCAATTATTTCTTCCTAGATTATACAATGCATTCCCAAAACATTAGTATCATTTTAAGTTTTAATAATTTTAATAATTTAAAAACTACTAAAATTTTTTAAACACTTGGTATTTCAAAGAACCTATGTTATCATTAACATGGGCATTTCCTCCATTGGTTGAAATTACAACCTATCAATTACTTCCCATCCTGAGCAAATCTTACTCGTAGATTCTCATAGTTGTCCCATAAATTCTCCATCTATTTTGCCAGAGGTCATTTTCTTAGTCTTTTTTCATTTCTTTTTTTTTTGTCTTTTTTTCATTTCAAGGGAATAGTAAGACATGTAGAATATCAATAAATTTGGAGTCAGAGGATCTAGATTCAAGTTCAAGTTTTATCAAAGACAGAAACTGAGTCACTATCTAAATGACCTTAGACAATATTTCTGGGCCTGTCTTCTTCATTTATACAATAAAAATGTTAGACAAGATAAATTAAGGAGGTGATTCCAACTCTCACTCTATCATTGCTTAAGTCTACAATCTTTCACTCCCATTATCTTTCACTCTCATTCTACAATTATCCTTTTTTCTAATCATACTTTTTAAAAAATGATAGCCATAATTTCACTTCTTGTGAATAGATTATTAATGGAAACACACCACAGCCTAATTGCTGCAGAGGGAAAAAAATTAAGGAATTCTGTAAAGAACTTGACAATAGCCTTCAAAGAAAATCAACATCTATGCTGATATTTGATGATTTCAATGGGCAGGGTACAAGAATTATGTTGGAATTACTTCATTAAGAAATTAAAAAGGTCAATAGCTTATAGATTACTCAAGGAATTTATATATATGTAATATCATATATTATATTATATATATTATATAATACATGTCATATTATTACATATATATATATAATGAATTCTTTCTTCAAGAAGAGAATCAAAATTTGCCAGATATATTAGCATCAGATATTTTTAAAAGAAACTGATTTTTTTCTGACCATTCAGAAACTAGTTCCTGATGCAAGAATCATAACAAAATCCTTTGTGTTCAATCAATGCATCTGTTACTTGGAGCAAAGGATAAAATCAACAGCAAATTTGAAAAAAGAAATAACAAACCATGATGATATAATGTGATGTACAGTTACAACAGCTTCAACCTGATTTATTCAAACAAGCTATTGATCCTCCAAAAAAAGAAATAAGAAATGGTAAAGGAATTGACTTTGGTTATCACCACCTACTACAAAAAAAAAATTAATCAATGTAAAACAGTTGCCATAACAAAGAGGCTAAATTGGCTTAAAAATCACATTAATCAGTAAACACTTAATTTCCTTTACTAAGTGCAGGCAGACAAAGGCAACACTGTTTAGATTACAAATTCCCATTCAGATGGCTCAGGTTTAGAACCAGCAACACGAACCTGTGGCCTATAGTCTCAATCCTGAATTAATTATACTCTCACTGTCCAAACCCTATGGATATCTTTTGTATCCAAATAAGCTGCCTTTGGGTTCAACTTTCCTTGCCTTTTTGAACAAATGATACTTGACTTTCTGATATTCTAATGGAAACCAACACAATTTTTTTCCTCATCAGTATGAGAAAGCATTAATGGGTTGCAATCTGCATTATTAGAGAGAATAATTCCTTATCTTTAGCATATAGTAAGCACTCAATAAATATTTTTGATTCATTCATTCATGAATAAGATCACAAAAATCTCTCAAAACATAAACATAGGTCTTTTATGCCATTTCACATGCAAGTAAGTCAATAATGGTAACATATTGTTGTTGATAACGTGTCTTTCCATTTGCCCTTTGGGTTACTTGCCATTTTGAATCTTCCAAGATTGTGTATGTCATAGTCATACAATATCTAATGTCATGTAAAATATAAAATATTATGAAGAGATATTGCTTCTTTTGTGGTGACAAATAATTTGGAATAATTAAAAGTATGACAGTTTCCCAAGGGTGATCCAGCCCAATCTCTTCCTTCTTTACTGAGTTCTGGAGCCAGATCATTGTCCATCTATAGGATCTGCCCAGAATATGCCAAAGGAAAGATGAGTTGTATATGGGCTGCCCACCCTATCAGTCTCTGAAAAATATGCATTTTTTAACCATTTTGTTTTTCCATTGCATATGATTAAACCAATCTGTATCACACTACACTGGATTTTCTTGAGAAAGTACTGCAGTATTCCATATCTCCTTCCATTAGTGCAATATAATTTGTATATAATATCCCCAGTAGGATCCCAGAGAGAGAGACTCACTGCCTATAGGGAATATTTCTGTGCAAGACACCTTGCATGACAACCATCAAATCCTTAGGTGAAAAAATATCCTCTTGTTCTACATCTTATAGAATGTCCCTACTCAGCAAAGCCATGGCTATAGTCAAGTCCAATGTGGAATTTTACATAAATTTACTGTCTGTACAAGAGGCACCATGTCTGAGGGGACCCATCCAAATTTCATTTGTTAAATCAAATGGGAGAGGAGTAGGAATGACAGATGATGAACTACTAATATATACAAATGAGAACATTTTTGGATATGGACATAAGAATTTGTTTTATTTGACTATGCTTATATGATATGTGTTCTATCTTTCTAAGTGGGGGTTTAAAAAGGTGGCAGGGGAAAAATACTTGATACTTGAAAAAAAATTAATTTTTTTGCTTTTTACTGAGGCAATTGAGGTTAAGTGACTTGCTCAGGGTCACACAGCTAGGGAATAAAAAAAATTATTTTTAAAAAAAGAATATAAGCTCCTCGAGATCAAGAGCTGTCTCACTTTTTTATGAGGGTTTACAGACTTTAGCACAGTCTTTGTCACATAGTAAACACAATTTTTTTATTCAAAAAATGTGTGTACAGGGATTTGTTTTGAATAAAAAATGTATGTGACCATACAAATGTGAGCTACTGCAGAAAAAAATCACCCATGAAAGACTGATTGTTCCCTGTTAATGCTTTCTCTATGTCACAATAAGGTATTGTTATAATAATATTGTAGAAGTAAGATAATAAATGCTTAGATTAGTATTTTCCAGTGTTTTCTTCATAAGATTTATTTGTAAAAGCATAATCTTTAATCTTTTCTTTTCTTTTTAAAGTTACCTTTTTGTGATATCTTGAAAATCTC